>JAEQBA010002097.1:17360-45683 GCA_019434445.1 Phalangium opilio | reverse complement strand
GGGATTATAGTCTAGCGTTTGGCGCGATTTTTCGAGGGTGGGTGTACATGATAGATTAACGAGCCGCCGTGTCTGTCCCGCGTCTGATAAAGGACAACCATTTGACAAGCTGCAACGTTTGTATAAGGATGGTGACTTTTACTGACTTGTTTATACGTAAAGAAGAACGAAATAACGCCGATGATGCAATACGGATTAAGCCTTGCAAAACTTTTCCGAAAAGAAGGTTTAAAAATAGTACGTTAACACCTCCGCTTTCGATAGTTTTAACACGTTGACTTCAAGGTTAAAGTAAGATTTGAAGTGAAGGGACAAGGTTTTCTTTTAAATTATAAATGTTAGGCTAGTCTCTACAGTGAGTCTACACGAGTAGGGAGAGTCCAAAGAGGCGTGGCTTAGAATAGCTCCTCCCCAAATGACCGTGAACTTGACAGGTTGGAAGCCGGCTAGTGCATGCTTCTAATTGGCTAAGTAGGTGTCTGACGTCTAGTAGGGGAATGCTTCTGATTGGCTAAGTAGGTGTCTGACGTCTAGTAGGCGAATGCTTCTGATTGGCTAAGTAGGTGTCTGACGTCTAGTAGGGGAATGCTTCTGATTGGCTAAGTAGGTGTCTGACGTCTAGTAGGGGAATGCTTCTGATTGGCTAAGTAGGTGTCTGACGACTAGTAGGGGAATTCTTCTGATTGGCTAAGTAGGTGTCTGACGTCTAGTAGGGAAATGCTTCTGATTGGCTAAGTAGGTGTCTGACGTCTAGTAGGGGAATGTTTCTGATTGGCTAAGTAGGTGTCTGACGTCTAGTAGGAGAGATTTTAGCACCTTTGCTCACTCCCTATATGCTGATATAATAATGGTAATTATTTGTCATGGATAGTATCTTACACTGGTAAACTAAAGATAACTTATGTGATTCTCTTGGAACACATAAACCTTCAAATATTTCTGTGCAGTGTATGAACTATTTGTTCCCAATAGATTGACAATCGAAGCCAATGATTTTCCCCAATAGATTTGCCATCGAAGCCAATCAATTTCATTTAATTTTACATGATCGAGTATTATTTTCTCGAGTTGATTTAATTAATTTTCGATCATTAAGAATAATAATAATAATAATCTAAGCTTTGTCTACGAAGGGATTTCCACACTAAGTGGTAAACAAACCCTAACCTAATTTGTCCACAATGTCAAGCACGATACAGTATTTGGTGCGGTAAATCAATGCACACGTAATTTTTCAAGTTGGTATCCAGTGCCAAGTAATGAGCTTTCCAAAATTTATTAACAGCTTTGAAAAGTCAGATATTTAGAAAATGGGTTGAAAATATCAGGGGAAATGGGTGTGAAATTCTTAAATATCAAGGGAAATGGGTGTGAAATACTCAAATATCAGGGGAAATGGGTGTGAAATACTCATATATCAGGGAAAATGGGTGTGACATTTACTCAAATATCAGGGAAAATGGGTGTGACATTTACTCAAATACAAGGAAAAATGCATAGTCAAAATCGTCAGTAAATTTTTAATACTGTCAAAATATTCAAGGAATTTTTCAAAAAGGTCAGGGAATTTTTAAATTGACAAAATCGTCAGGGAATTTTAGAATTGTGCAAATAGTTAGGGATTTTCATCTTTTCTAAAGTGCTAGTATGAACTAATGGGGTCGTTTTTAAACATAACTTTCTTGCTTTCCTAGATATAAAAGCGGGAAAAATAACTTTGGACGGTCAGGTAAAACCTTGAAAAGTCAGAAAAATTTGTAATGAAAAATCTTTGGCAATCTGAATATTGAATAATATGCCTAATATGGGAAATATACTTAACTGTTATAGGGAATTCAAATCAGGGTTATTTATTTTAACAAATAAATTTATTTTTATCTAATTTGTTAGACAATGATCTGTATTTCTCCAAAATGATATTAAGTTGACCAATATATGAATTAGACCAAGTCTAATTCCAAGCGAAACATTCTAACATAAAATATGAAGTTGTGAATGTCATCTACAGAAACTATTTTTCAAAAGAATTTGGTAACTATAAATTAAGTTAAAACTCCGGTCGACATTGCGTCGAAGAGTCAACGGTTCAAGAGTCAATAATGAGGTCACATCATACGTCACAGCTTCAAAAATATTGAGCAGAGAAAAACATATCTTTTCGTTCAGGATATTGTGCCAAGTCTCTTCTTTCAGATTACTAGGAAATGCACCGATTTTAAGTACATATTTTAGACTTTTCCGAGCATTTTACGTGCAAGAATATTGTCTGTGAAGAAGACACTTCCGAAACGACAAATTTGAGGGTGTAAAGAGTTATACATTTGGGTTAACTACCAGAAATATTGACATATATGTAATTTACCGTGTTGTGTTAACTTTAAACAAATTTTAAGGAAATAAAATAAACCTATTTAAAAAACTAAATAAGGAAAGTTTTAAATTTTTACAATTGGGTTGTTCTCTTTAAAGGGAGGGTGAAGAGGAAAATCAAGTGATTTTTTATCGATTTTTCTACTAGTTATAAGACCAATCTGCATAGTAAAACATTCAGGAAATACAGTCTCCGAATGATTTTAAAATTCAAATTAGGTTCAGATTTTATGGATAATTTGTAATAAGGACCTCCGACCAATCGCGTAACGCCCTGCCTTTCTGTTAACAAAATTTACGTTGCACGCTCTAACCTCGCGCCACGATTGCCACATCAAATCAAGTCACAGGCATCACGTGACGCCAAGACACAAATACTGCACGTGGAGTGGGACTTTACACCTAGTCCTTGTTTTTCGCGACAGATTGCAGACCCAATTCCCAGAAGTGGTAGATTTTGATATAAAACGAACTGCTTCTTTCCTTAATCACGTGTCTATGACGTATTTCAAATAATTTTACCCACAAACCGATGCCTTCTTCATAGTCCCTTTAAGCTATTATCGTAAGGTCATAAACCCTTTTCAAAATCTAACGCATATAGAATGGAAATTTTTTAAAACTAAACATTTTGCGATGGTACATTCAAGAACCTATTTCGTTTTAAGTTGCCGATTAGAACCGAGGTTAAATTTAGCTAGTAACACGGAAACAAAAGCAACCTAGGCATGCCTATAACAATAAAATGAGAACACGGGAGTCTGTACAATCATTTAAGTCAAGGGGCAGATTCTAACTCAGCTTCTAACTAGAGTTTTATTATAGGGACCTTCAAAAACAACCCTTTTCTCTAGTTTGGCACCAATTGGTTAGACCTAAAAGGCTTCTATAGTGTGAGCCAAAAAGGATGTACTCTAATCTACAAGTCTGTAAATCCCGATTAAAAAAGAAAACAATTCTAATTTCTAATGTCACAAGGTAATAATACATCTGCAAGGGATTAGCACCTTCTTTTTTGTCCTAGACTAGTTTTAATTCCCAATGAAGTTCACCAGAAAAAATTAAATTTTTGAAAAATTCAACCACGGCCGGGATTGTATAAACGTACTTTTTTAGAGCTTGAAATACCACTTGACATTTAATAATCAATTTTATTAAAAAAAAGTCTTAGTTCAAGCAAGACCTAAAAAGCAAAGGCTTAGTAATTGAGGGTTTAAGACTTAAAGTCAATTAAGACAAAACATTTCTATGTCAAAGTCCAGATTGGCCCAGCTCAAACCAATTTACCTCTAAGGCTGAAATTTTTCAGGGATGTTACTCATAAGTAGTAGGCACTCACCAAGAAATATTTCTCCAATCCGCCTTCATCTTGGAAAATGGCGGCCAGAAACGTAAACCTTCTCTTTGGAATAACGTCTGCGCGTTTCAGTCGATTTCACTAATATTTAGTACACTGGCTCCCTATATCCTACAGACAGGTGTTATGGCTTTTCGACTTGGATTATCAACCATCTCTTAAAATGGCGGTGCAAAATATAGAGACCTTCTATATTAAATAAAGTCCAGTATTTTCAACTGATTTCATTAATATTTAGTTAACTAGCCCGTCATAGAACATTTTCGACTCAAAATCGCCCAAAGAACATCGTCTAAATTGATGGAATACTTATCAGAAACACCATGTATATTTCGAGTTAAAAATTCTAGCTTGAGCCGGCTTTTTGTTGAGAAAATACTTTCATCCCAGACTGTACAATCTTTATACACACTAGAGATACAATGATCGCCTGAGAAAATCAGGCACACAAAACCCTTAGTTGTAACAAAGCCCACTAGACCCTTTCAGATTTATTATTTCCTTGTGCTTAAGTTCCAAAGACAGAAATATGTTCTCCCAATTTTTAGGAGATTCTATTGGATTTAAACAATAAATGATAGACAAACACTGGAGAGTTATATTCAATAAAATCTTGCGTAAGAGAACATTTTTAGATTGAATTCGATTTGACATTATGAAACGTCTTATATCATTCGAAAGAATTCTTTAAAGAAAATAAATATAGAGGTTAATAAACAATCATTGTATTTTACTTTCTGTCGCTCGCGTGTCAATGTTATTCAAGAGAAAGGTTATTAGCACTTAATAATTTGGAAAATTATTAATTATTATAACATCTGTGCTGTAAAATGGATATAAGTAAAAATCCAGACTGACTTGTAATCAATGATTTATTTTAAACTTTGGTTTAATTTGGGGCGTTAGAATATTTCTGGTTTTTAGTGCTCAAACATTATAAATGTAATTCTGTTTATATGAAAATACGTAAAAAAAGTATCCATAAATTATGAAAATACGTAAAAAAAGTCTCCATGAATTATGAAAATACGTAAGCAAGTCTTCCTAAAATACGATAGTATAGGTAAACAAGTCTCCATTAATTATGAAAATACGTAAACAAGTCTCCATAAATTATGAAAATACGTAAACAAGTCTCCATAAATTATGAAAATACGTAAAAAAAGTCTCCATAAATTATGAAAATACGTAAGCAAGTCTTCCTAAAATACGATAGTACAGGTAATCAAGTCTTCCTAAAATACGATAGTACAGGTAATCAAGTCTTCCTAAAATACGATAGTATAGGTAAGCAAGTCTCCATAAGTTTTGAAAATACGTAAACAAGTCTCCATAAATTATGAAAATACGTAAACAAGTCTCCACAAATTATGAAAATACGTAAAGAAGTCTTCCTAAAAAACGATAGTAAGTAAACAATTCTTAATAGAATACGGAAGTACGTAAACAAGTCTTCCTAAAATACGATAGTAAGTATACAAGACCTCATAAAAATACGATAGTACGTAAACAAGTCTTTATAGACCATTCCATAAATGCCGTAGGAGAAGCAAACACCACAAGAACGGAAAGGCTATTTCACTTGCGCCAAGAAGCAACGCAAGAGGCAGTGTAAGTCAGCTAGCCTCTTACGTGTATAGTGAAGTCGGGCTCCGTCTGGTGTTGCCTCTAGACCGTTAGACAAGAGGAAAATAGCCTCTTATAACGTTGGTTTCTCTGCAAGTATTTAATGGAATGATCTATATGAAAAATATATTGACGTTTAAATCGGCGGAAGTGATATGCGACAGCTGCAACAAAATTATATAAACGTTCAAAAATAACATTTACTGAGAAAGTTCGAGAAAAACAAGTCATTTTATTCTATACCTAACTAAAAGTAAGTCAACAACAAATTTGAGTCTAGGTGAGAATCGAGTTGTAACTGAAGTTTTTCGCTTCTTTTTCAGCACTGTCAATAATTAATTATGCAAATGAAACTTCAAGTATTTCTGGGCTTCATTGTGTTGGTATCACTCACGTTAAATACAAACGCTGTTGAATTAAATTTCGGTATGTAGCTTCACATTTCTTTCCCAAATTACGCGTAATGATACGATTAAATTTTTAATCACAGAAAACAGTGATGGTTTGAAATCGGAGGAATGGAGTGGTAAACAGGTCTTTCTAAAGAAAACTGGCGGAAAAAACTTGAAAATGGGTGTTGGTTCAGCTTTGAAACTTCGACAACCCTTCAATCAGATAAAACCCTTAAACCATATCTATTAAATCAACGAGATTTCAGTATTTTCCTTCGTAATTTGTATCAATTTATTTAAAATCAAAATTAAACGCAACTTTTATAGTTGATTCACTTTTTTTAAGTTTCATATTATTCTGTTTGACCAGGGATAGATTTAATTTCAGAAATAGGAATGGAGAACAGAGTAATCTGGGCGCGCGTCAAAGTCCCGGACCCCCTTCCACGGGACGGGGGGGTACGAAAGAAGAGGCGGGTCATAGCGACAGAGGTAAAAAGGAACTACGTATTTTTTGCCGTCCGCGTCAGCAACGTCATCAAAACGTGGTTTAAGTGAGCCAATAAGATAATTTAAACTTTTCGTTGCGTGTTGGAGGAAGGGGCTCTATACCGGGCTATGAGTCGGACTGAAGTAAATACTAACCTTCTCCATTCATGCTTCTTAAATTAAATCTATCCCTGGTTTGACATATCAAAAAGGTGATTTTAATAGCTTCATATTATACTTAATTTTGTAATTCATGGTTTCTAATCAATTATGTTAGCAATTTCTATATCGTCACGTGTGTGAGCGAAGGTATACTTAATATAAGAACGGTCTATTTCAAAATCTAATAGAAAAAATATTAAAAAAATAAATGATCTCTTATAAAAAAGTATTTAGAAATTAATTAATTTTTAAAAAAAACGAGAACTACTGTGCGCGGCCATTGGTTTAGTGGCGTCTGCTAGCCCGAACTTCTTACCCCTACGGGATTGATAACGTCTCCACCCCTCTCTCCTTCAAGTCTTCAACAGCCAAGCTTGACCTTCAGAGTCGGCTGTGTTATTTGCTAGCGCCTGTGGTACTAACCATAAAGAATTTTTCTACTACCAGTACCACATGTGTTTTTCAATGTAGTAATTCCATTTTCAAACCGAGAAAAATATGATGGTGCTGAATTGAAACGAGCCTTCCATTGTACCCTTACAAGAACAGACGAAGTTGCACCCACCAGCTGCAATTATATTTTATTAAAAATTGCTAATGGCATATTGTTGCTAGGAGAATAAGTGATTTTAAAAATTACTTTTATATTATTAAAAAATTCTAATGGCATATTGTTGCTAGGACAATAGATGATTTTAAAAATGACTTTTCACAATAACAAAAAGAAGGAAGTGAAAAATGACTTCCATCTCTGCTTTTTCCCCGGCAACATATTTTGTATAAAAAGGCTTATTCGCAACTTTAGATAGAAGTACATCAACGAATATCTACAAAGCTAACGCTACAAAATTCGCAAGAAAATCGAATTGTATCTTAAGTTTTTCGCTTCTCCATAATTCATCATGCAAACTAAAATGCTAGTACTTCTATGTCTCATGGCTTTATCGCTCGCAGTAAATATCAACGCTGCTAACTTAACTCCTGGTATGTAGATTCATTATTCGAAAACATTAATTTCTCAAATGACAAAATTTTAATCTAAAATCTCACCAATAAGTAGAAATTCCTTAAAATGTAGAATTAAATTATAATATTAAATTTAAAGGCAGAAGTGTGTCTAAGCTGGTAATGTAAAATAGATCAAAGTGTAATAGCACAAGAGTTTACAGTTAAGTTTTCTATAATTCGTACCAAGTTAACAACGTTATTTAGAGGTGTTGTTAAAAATGTCCACACTTCTACTATTACACATTGAACAACTTTTACATTAAAAGGTTATCCCAGGCACACTTCTACATTTAAAATACACTTCGTCAAGGAATGTGGCACAAATGAGGAGTGACATACAGCCCTAATTAACATTCTTAGATTGTGAGCTATTGAAATTGTCTAAACAAGGTGGGCAGGCTGTATGTCTTACTCCTCATTTATGCTACATTCCTTGTTATAAGTTAAAATGTTTGGGGGCCCATACTTCCGAAACTAAATGTTTCAAACCCCTTGTTCTTCCAAGGATGATAGGGGTGGATACGAATTCTGAGAGAAATACGCGCCCTAACTTCGGAAACGATTGGGTCTGGTGGGACGCTAAAAATGGGGAAGGAATACTCGGGAAAAAAGGCAGGTGGGCTACCTCAGAACTAGACCTTATTTGTCGCTATCGTGTTGGCCTAATTTTGGAAACATATGCCAAAGTTATTTTAAACTTCTTTCTCATAAATAAAATTTGCAATTGATACACTAAATTTTATATAGAGTTAATATTTAATAATTATTGCTTCGAAATTGTTGCAAAAATAATAGTGTACGTAGATGACGCTGCAATAGGGAAACGCCGGTAGGGATTTATTTGAACGTGCTGGGCGTCACCTAGAGTTGTTACTTCCGCTTTCAAGGATGATTGAAAAGATTAATCATTTGATTAAAAAAATGGAATTTAACTTCTAACGCATAGTAATGAAACCAAACATGATTTTACTATGTTTGAAAAAACTTACATTGATTAATAAATCTTTTCTTGTTTCGCAGATAAAAATGATAATTTTACACCATAGTTAGAAGTTAAAAACATTATTTAATCAAATGTTTACTCTTATAATCCTTTCAATCCCCCTTGAAATCGGAAGAAAGAACTCCAGCAGACCATGGACTAAGCAATACTGAAGGACCGATGGCAGCCCATAGAGCCCCATACTAAACGACTAAACAACCAACGTTAAGCTTACTTCCCCCTTTTCAGCCCCAAAATGGACGGGGGGATTATAAAAACTACCGAGTCAAATCCCGGAAAAAGCTAGCGCCATCTAGACAAAGTAAGACGTAAGCTGCTTCCCTCTCTAGAACGTTGATTCCCCCATATTCGCCCCACTATCCGGTTTGCTACTATCTGCCGCTAGAAGGCGAATTAACAAGTATTTTTCAACTTTCTCCCTCTGCCATCCGTCCTTCAGCATTGCTTTGTCCATGAGCAGACGCACAGCGCGTTCAAATAAATCCCTACCGGCGTTTCCCTATTGCAGTGTCATCTACGTGCACTATTATTTTAGCAACAATTAAATATTAACTCTATATAAAATTTAATGTTTCAATTGCAAATTTTATTTATGAGAAAAAACTTTAAAATAACTTTGGCAATATGTATGCAAAATTAGGCCAACACGATGGCGCTAAATAGGGTCTAGTTCTAAGGTAGCCCACCTGCCTTTCTTCCCGAGTATTCCTTCCCCATTTTTAGCGTCCCACCAGACCCAATCGTTTCCGAAGTTAGGGCGCGTATTTCTCTCAGAATTCGTATCCACCCCCTATCATCCTTGGTTCTTCGACACTTTTCACTCATTTCCATCCATAGAACATACACTTTAATTAAAGACATACTTATCAGAAACAACACGTATATGCATACACATACTTTGTAGATAATTTACTAATTCTAAATGCAGGCATATGCAGCATATGCAGCAGATCCACCAACACACGCCGTACTTACATTTTTTGTTTACATAGAAAACAGCGCCAGCTTAAAATCGGATGAACAGAATGGAAAACGTGTCTTTCAAAAGTTAACCAGCGGTAAAATGATAAAACGAGGGTTTAAGCCACCGGAGCGGTATAATGCGCTTGAGGACCTTGTTGTTGTTATCGGATCCCCCATGAAACTTCGAAAAGCCACACCGAAAAATGCGGAATCTCACGTCTATTAATGTATCAAAGCCTCGGAGTTCTCAATTTATTATTAGCAATATTAGAGTTTAAGAAATCAACAGAAAAACCTGTACTAAAACGTTTAGCACTCTAGACGAAGTATCTTCGACGCCTTTAGCAAGTAAAACTAATAGGTTATAGACTATTGAATGTCTTATAATTATTCAAAAACGAAGCGGAAATTTTTTATTGTAAATCAAATTTCTATAGAACTTTGTATATGAACACTTTTTTAAAGGTTAATATGTTAATAATTGAATTGTAATAATTTCTCAAAGGGTTTCTATTCTAAATATTCACCTAATAATAATAATTTCTAGTGTATTTGGTTCTAAATACAAAATATACGCAACACCAATGTATCTATAATTATACTTCTGTACGAAGTACGTTCACGCATTAAAAACCTAAAAAATATTTGTCAACTATTATTTCAAACGAGTCAGAATTGGAAAGTAATGTATTAATTTTTCGCTAAATAGGGGACGGGAAAATATGAAATATGGATCAAAGTATAAATTAGAATTTAATTGGTGTTAAAATCAAAATTGTTAAGTGGTGCCTCGTAGTGCCATTACATTTTTATGAGAACTAGCTTTAAATTTTAAGGCACAGGGGCATAATTTACGTTTTCGAACCTTTATACGACCCTACAAAAAAACGAAGGGTCGGACGTTTTGGAACAAGTGTACGGGATTTCGAAATCCAATTTGATTTCTTCAGATTTCGTTGGATTTCATTGGATTTCTTTTGATTTCGTCGGATTTTGTTTGATTTCAAAATTCGATAAAATTTCCCGTGATTTCGAACGATTTTGGTATATTTCCCTTGATTTCGTTGGATTTTCAGGTTTTTTCCCGTGATTTCCTCGGATTTTGAGATTTTTCCCGTGATTTCGTCGGATTTTGAGATTTTTCCCGTGATTTCGTCGGATTTTGTGATTTCTTTTGATTTTGTATTTCGTGAATTTTGTAATGCATTTCGCGATTTCTTTACTGATTTTGTGATTTCTTTACTAATTTTGGATTTTTTATCGTATTTCGAAATCAGCATTGATTTCGGATTTCTTAAGTTGGATTTCGCGTGTAGCGTACGGAATTGATGAATAACCGACCCCTCGCCAAAAACGCCGAGAATGCTGGGAGGACTTCGTTGCCGTAGATGGGGTACAGACTGCAACGTTAAAGATAAGGGGGTAACCACTCCATCCCTCTCTCCTTCAAGCCTTCGATCACCAGCCAAGTTTGACCTTCAGAGTTGGCTAGGTTATTTGCTAGTGCCTGTGATACTAACCATAAAGAACATTTCTCCTACCACATGTATATATTTTAATGTAATAGTTTCACGGGTATCAATGCTCCTAGTCAGAAGGCGTAACGGTAGACACGGTAATGGTGAAATTAATGAACATGTTTTTAAATCACAGAAAACAGTGTCAGTTTGAAATCGGATAAACAGAGTGGAAAACGCGTCTTTCAAAAGGTAACTGGCAATAAATTTATGAAAACTGGGGCTCTATGATCTGCTCTGACACTTCGGAAATCAAACGTGAAAAATTAATCAAATCGTATCTATTAAAGTGAGAAGGGATCGGTATTTTCAGTTACTGTTTTTATTTTCATACGTTATTCTATTGTCAAAAAAATTCCAAGTTGTGTTCTAATTCAAATTTGATCCCAGGTCTGCAACTCTGCATACAAATGTTACGTAATTTGAAAATTCAAAAACTTTGATTTAATCTATTGTAATAATAACAATATAATGCATGTTAAACTATATAATAAATTAAAGTATCAAAAATGTTTGTTTGATAACGGTTATTTCAAACACGTCAATACATGGAGGTATTTAATTTTTTTTTTTTTCATTGTTAACTTTACCGCTATGAAATGATTCGCTTTCGATATAAAGGGTGTTTCTGATAAGTCTGCATTAATTAGCAATTGCTAAAATTAGCAAGCCAGTCAACTCTACCCCTCGACTATGGGAGCATCTAGTCGCATTTCTTCAAACTAAACCACAACCGAGACTCGCTTTAGATCTACAAAAAAAATTGTAATTTCCTTGAATTTCCACAAAAAAAAACTTGCAAGATTGTTCATTTTAAATACACTTTAATTATGATAAAGTGGAAAAGACCATTTTAAAAAGTCCACGACACAAATATCTAAATAACTAACTGACTGGGTATCAGTGCATAACTCCGTTGGTTTTTACATATGAATGTGGTAACAACTCCGTGTAAATATGTAGCCAGGGAAAAGAAGTGGAGATAGAAGGCATTCTTCCCTCCCGTCATTTTTAAAATCGCCTATTGATCCAAATTATTTTCTTCTGAGATTTAATGTGTGTTTTTCCTCTAATTGTTAAGTGCGCTTGCACTAAACTATACATTTCTATTTCAAGGTAAAATTTTATCCAGAAAAACATGATAGTACGTAAACAAGGCTTCGTAGAAGTGTAAAAATAAATGACAGCGTTCGCTATAGACGTTTAACTCACCAGCTGTAATTTTAACTAAATTTGGAAAAACATTTTTCATTGGAATATTCGAGAAAAACAAGTCATTTTACAGATATACTTGCAGAATAAAGTCGAGTTATAACTTTTGTTTCTCGCCTCCTGATCAGTACACTCCAAAATTCATCATGCAAATGAAAAATCTAGTATTTCTATCTCTCATGTTTGTTTCCCTCGTATTAAACATCCACGCTGCCGAATTTAATCTCGGTATGTAAATTAATTGCCAACATGTTTAGTTCTCGCATTGTAACTTTTTAAACAAATAAAAACCATGCACGAAGTGCTAATCTTTTCTTGCACCCTCAACACACTCCTTTGAAAAGCCAATTTTACAGAATTACTTAGAATAAGTGCATGGCATTTGCGGTATTTGAAATAAGTATTTTATTTTGTTCTTTATGTCCAGTCATAGTTAGATACGACTGAGCAGTGAGCACATATAAGGAGGAGGCTTGGAGAGACCCAATGCTAAAACACGCCCCACCCCCCCAACTTACTAAATTCCGCACATATGCTGCCGGCACAAAAGAGAGGGGAAAAAATCAGAGAAGTTTGTCTATGGCCAGTACGGATCAGGTGACGTCTGGCTACTCTGCTGTGCGCCGAATTTGACCTAGTCCCGTGTAAATTTTTTTTTACCCCCTCGAATTGCTAGATTTTCTTTTTATTTTTTGTGTTAATTTTTTTTTTTTTTTTTGGATATATTTTTTATATTTATTTTTTTTCTTTCTCTGGTTGGTCTCATTCTATAAATAGTTATTTTTTTTGCCAATGTACTTGTGAGCTAATTCCTTTGCTCCTCCCTGATCTAAAAAGGATCTCTTCGAGAAAGTCAATAAACATTCATTCATTCATTCAGGTGCGGGTGAGAGAGAGATCAGACTGTGCCGTTCCCTTTGACACTCCTCCTTATAAGTGCTCACTGCACTGAGCAACAGACGTGCAACACTAAAATTATATCACACAATAGACTTTTTTTAAAAGAGGGGAGGGGCGCTGTTTCGTCTGCTTGATTAGGGGTTAAAACGGAACATCCGGTATGTGGATGCAAAGACGTTAGATAGGGCTTTCAAGTTACAAGTCCAGCAATTTACACATGTTTGAAACCATTTCTAACGTAAACATACAGGATGTTCTGTCTTAAGAAAATAAGGTGGTCAAACAACCTGACTCTATTTTGCCCCTAAACTTGAAAAATGTTCTATACAACTTCTTTTTACTTATAGAAAATGCTGTGAGTTTGAAATCGAATAAGCAGAGGGGAAAACACGCAATTCAAAAGCTAACTGTGAGAAGGCTGATGAAATTGGGATTGGGATCCGCCCTAAAACTTCGAAAATCAAACCCGAATAATCCCTTAAATCGTGTCTATTAACAGTAACAGGGCTAGGGCTTTTTTTTAATGTATTCTTTGTGTTATCTTTTTTATTATTAAAAATTATCCATGAAATTTTAAACTAAAATTAATCCCAACTTTGTAAGGTATATATTACGAAATTTGCAATTTAATTAATGTAATTTTTATCATCATAATAAAAATTCGTCATATATATTTGATTCCGTGACTAATTGTTTATCATTTTAAATTGTGAAATAAAAAATTTATTTTATACACTTACGTGTGTAAGTAAAAGCACTTTTCCATATTGATCGAACATCAAAAATAATTTCGAACTATTATCCATACATTGACCGACTAAAAATATGGCCAAAATGAATCGTTTATACCGACGACACCGTGGAAATGTTTAGCTTATTCGGATTATATGTACCGGTACATTATGCACGTGTATAATTGAATTTCCGTATGAAGTCTCGCGGAAAAAGTAATATTACAATATAAGTACGACTCTTAAAGGGAGGGTGAAGTAGAAAATCAAGGGATTTTTTATCGATTCTTCTACTAATAGACCATTCCTGTAAATACTTGTAGAGAAACAAACGTGCAGGGGCGGAGAGGTGTCTTCCAACTCGCTAAGAGTCAACGCCAGATGGAGCCACAGTTCACTAAACGCGGAAGGCTAGGCAACTCGCTCTGCCTCTAGCGGTGCTTCTCAAAACACCTCTAGCCCCTGTTAAGTTCTCTTCAGCCATGTCAATAATGGAATGGTCTATTGTAAGACCAGTCTGCACTGTGAAACATTCAGGAAATACCAATTAATGACCAATAAAGATGTAAACCATGTTACTATAAATAAAAGCATAGCATAAAATCATTAACGACTACCTCAAGAAATTCAACATTGAATCATTGTAAAAAAAGAAGAAAGTAAAAAGGCGACATGTGGTACTGTTATTGTGACCAGATAACATACTTATATGAGGATCGTGCCGCTTTATAACTGTCAACAATCACCAAGCCCAGATATTTAAATACCATCCTATAGAGCAGGTGAGACAGGGAGATAAACATTCCGTGTTACCTTCAATTACCTGGAAAATCGTGTCACACTTACTGTGATGACGCTACTTACGCTGGAATCTGACCCACATAAGTTGAAAGTGTTTACTAATATTACACTAAGCATTGCCAGGTAACCTACAATTTAAAAGACCACCTACAACAAGGTACCTGCATCCTAAACCTCAAAGACATTGCGTTACTATAAGTACATGTACTTAGTACTACGTTGGCGCAACCTTCTAAGATCAAAGACAGAATTTTTCAAGAAACTAGACTTAGACTCATCTTTAACTTGGAAAAACGTGGATCTAAAAATAATCTCACGAGGGGGGAAGTTAGGCTTAGGATAGTTGCGCTTCTTATGGAGGTACCAAGACAGAAATTCTTCGAGAGTTGGAACTTTCAGCTTCCTGAACTCGCAATTTCCCGTCTCTCGCAACATACGCGAGAAGTTTCAAAGACATGGGACCACAAGGAAGAATCTACAACCTTGCAGGAGCTATTAAAGAAGGTGAACCTTTTTGGCCTTTGTCTCTAAACAGTAACAATAGGTGAATATATAAAGTATTTGGTCTTGCTCAACTTGTTAAAAAATAAGAAATCGTCATCACAGTTGCGCGCGATTTTGCACGTGACGTAAGTCTGGATGTAGAATGCTCGTGAGGATTTTTTTTTTTTCAAACTAAAACAAATTTCCTCACGTGCATTCTTTCCATGATCTTACGAATTTGAGCGCGAGCGTCATTTTTCCACACTAGAAACGTCACTCGTGACGATTTGTTATATTTTTCAATTAGCTCCTCCTACTTTATATATTTACCTATTATAAAATATTTATACCGAAAGCATTAATCTGTCGTCTGCATGTATTGATTCGATACAGCTGGAACTTGCAGAGTCCGGAAGACAATAACCGAAGCCATGGACCATGAGCATGAATAGGGACTTTGATAATTCCGTATTGAAGGACACACTGAATTGGGCGGAGAAGTGGGAGAAGTGGTTCAGAACAAGTTTTGAATAAGGTGACAGACACTCACGGTTGCACTATGAATGGACCAAGTTCACGAAAGGGGAAACCAAAGAAGGGGTTTGTATCACGTGAGTATGCAGTCATTAAAATTAGGTCCATTGTCCAGCTTAATTAACGTGGGGAAGGCTCTGATTGCCTTTCGTCTACGGCCCTATCTATCCAGTGGTTCATTAATGGGGACTCAAAGTTATTTCACCAATCTTTGGAATAGTCACGTGTACTGTGACTCGTATCAAGTCAACAAGCCTGGTCTCCATTTTCATCGTCTGCTTACTTGAAAACTTGTAGGCATACCAAGATTTGAAATTGATAAAGCAGTCTTCATTCATGGGGACTTATATCGTCCCAGACTCCTCGTGTCTAGGTCAATATTTTCTCTCAAAACTAAAATGTCTAATTAAGCCTTGGACTCGCAATATTTGCATTTATCGTCTTATTACAGTCATCGACTTTCAGGAAGTGAGGGTGTGTACTAGCCAAAGAGTCAGTCACTCTTCGCAGACGGAAATAAAGGGAACTAGATGTAAATAGGAGAAGTACGTATCTTGCTTAAGCTAGCGTCCCTGTCCCATAAAAAAAAACACGGCGCAAAATTTTAAATCATCCAATCAGAGAGAGGCAAGCAATCCAGAGAAATTTTCTTACACGCGCCACCAAACGGTCCTAAAGCTAACTAAAATCGTTCAACCTAGACAGACGAACAGAAAATAGTTTTGGGGAAGTGTATTCATCCGCGACTTCCCGTCAAAATTCAGGGAACTCGCCAATAAAAAAACCATAGCTCGACGGCTCGTGAAACTCCCTTTCAGAAGTACTTCACCCTATTTACTTCTGGTGTAACCTTTAAAAGTATACCCTAAATGCGATTAAGCGTAAACTGAATTTGGCAGTGATTAGCCCCATGGAACTAGCTAACCGATCTGGAATTCTCACTACTTACATGATGACTCCAAAAGTTACAAATGTTTTGAGAGATAGACAGGTGTAGCTGTGACAGATCATGATACTGGGGACAGAATTGCCAAACTATTTTGGAATCGGCGTCAGGAAGTGTAGACATTACGGAATGACCTTATTTGCGGTCGTTGAAAGTGCAAGTAAGTAGTAAGTGTGGCGGTATCTTTGATTTTCTTCTTATTTGAGTGTTTTATAACAAAGCCCCTGAGGAAACATCTCTTCTGAGCCTTTTAGCTTGTTCTTAATCATATTTATCAGTTTGACCAGCTAATAATATTCATTGTGTAGCCAATTTCTCAACGTATCAAGGCGTGCTTTGAGGGAGGAGCGTCACGAAACATTTTTCTCGCTTAGCGTTGCTACGTAACAGTTACATGGGCTCACGATTTTATTTCCCATGCGCTAGGAATATAAGCAGACGACCAACCAATGAAATTGCAGACGTCACAATTGTGACGCGTGACGGAGAGCGCTGAGGTACCGCCCAAAGATTAACATGGAAGATATCTCATGGATTCCTGGTTTGACCGGTCACTCAGCATAATCAGTGAACACATTGCACCTTTGTTTCAATTAAAGTGATTACACGTATTTATTGACAGTGCCATGGTGTTTACACTTAATTAAAGGGACTGTAAAGTTAGCGTCGGCTTGTGGGTAAAAAGTATTTGAAATACGTCACAGGCATCACGTGACGCCAAGGTACAAACACTCCTCATGAAGTAGAACTGGACATCTAGTTCTTGTTTTTCGCGAGATTGCAGCGCCAATTATCCTAAGTGGTGGTTTTCGAAATAAAACAACTAAGCTTCGTTGAACCGCGTCTCTCCTTGGTCACGTGCCTCTGACGTATTTCAAATAATTTTTACCCATAAGATGCCTTATTTACAGCCCCTTTATCCCTTAATTATTGGACTGGAAATCACGCCTAACCTGCAGATGTTATAAAAGTTTTTGTTCCAAATCTCAGGGAGACTCTGTAAAGGGGAGCGTCAGTATTTTCTATAGGGTGATTGTTCTATCTAAGTATTGGGCATTAAGGAAGGTACTGTAGGGTTTGTAAAAACAGGGAGTATTAAGGGGAAGTATTCGATTGAAGTATTAATTTTTGAGGTATATGGTTTGTAAAAACAGGGAGTATTAAGGGGAAGTATTCGATTGAAGTATTAATTTTTGAGGTATAGGGTTTGTAAAAACAGGGAGTATTAAGGGGAAGTATTCGATTGAAGTATTAATTTTTGAGGTATAGGGTTTGTAAAAACAGGGAGTATTAAGGGGAAGTATTCGATTGAAGTATTGATTTTTGAGGTAAGGTTTTCTTTTGTCAGGCTGTAACGTTTGAAAAATCAGGAAGTATTCTGGGAGAGTATTGAGGTAAAGTTTACTTTTCTAAAGAACTGTTCGCAGAATCTTAAGAAAAGTATATAAGATTAGTAACTCAAAGGTCTAAATCGTCATTTTTCAAAAAAGGCTCAAATCCTACTTATTAAAGGGAGTATAAATCAGCTAAAAGATGAATAAGCCTTTTTTTGCGAAACATTAACATTTAAACGTAATAAAGTGAATAATAGCGTAGAAGTTCAAACATCTTCACTATAATTTGTCACTTTATACTCCCTTCACCCCCTAAATCTGTACTTCTTGTAGAATGCTAACTACGCTACACAGACCTCCCCGCATTTTTTGTCCATAAGTACGTGTAGTAAACTCTGCCAATTTACTAATTAAACCTAGAGACAAGTGACATGCGCTACAGACTATAGTAACCGCCAGTTCAACACGGTACGACTAAAATGTTCTAAAAATAAAACCTCGTCTCCAAAAAACTACATCAGAGACGGAAGAGAGACAAAATAGAGTTTAAATTCAAACTATGTAATCAAGGTGGGGTTCGCCAGTAAATCTAACCAGTATCCCAGGACCTGAGGTCGGGTATCTCTTAATCGCACGGTGTATATTTCAAAGGGTGGATGAAATAATAATCTGAGTTTTTTTAAACAAAATAAAAATAAAAATAAAAAGATTTGGGTGAATTGTAAGTTAATCTAACTTAAACCAGGGTTTGCTTTTCAAAAGATGTTAGCGATTTTAACTCAAATTTGAGTTTTACGAATCTGAAGTAGACATCATTGGTGTAAATGCCAATGAATACCGCTGAGAATGCAATGTTTAAAGGAAAAGTGTAGGTAACATAATATTATACCTTAAAAGAACGGCCTTTTTCTAAACATAAAAGGTAAATATTAAAAATAAAGAATATTATCTTTTATTAAAAATTTATTAGCATTTAATTAGTCTTAAAAACGAGGGCTACTGCGCCGACATTGGTTTATTGGCGTCTTACTACTTACCCCTAAGCGATTGGTTGAATTCTCACTGGCTGAAAGAGGTTCGATTTAGCAGACGTCACTAAACCAATGGCGGATGGCGCAGTAATCCTCGTTTTTAGGATCAATTAAATGCTAATTATTTTGTAATAAGAGATCATTTATTTCTTTATTTTAATATTTAATTCCTTTTATATTTAGAAAAAGGTATGATATTATGTTTTGTACTGTTCCTTTAATTCAAATAAGAAGCCCAAGTTCTGTGGCGCCATTTAACGTCAATAACAGTAGGTATAACACCATTAGTAACATAAGATTTATAAGTACGATACTCAATGAAATAGCAAATGTAGGCGGGTTTCTGCGTAAAACGTGACTACCGTCAAACCGAGTGTTATTACTCTAAACGTTCATCGAACTGTCAATAGGTATAAAGACAACGGAACTTGTTGTCACGCTTTCATACAAATATCGCTATCTATAACATGGCAACAAACCTTACATAATAATCTCCGGTAATTTATAATAATTTATTTTTTCACGTGTATGTACGCTTAGTAATTTAAACTGTTCGGTAATTTACAAAGGTAATTTAACGTTAAATTACCATTGTAAAATTACGGCATGATAAATAAATATTTGGTAAATTAACGGTAAGTTACTAAGTGTAAATTTCCGACACATTTTTAAATGCGAAAATGGCAAGTGTCACACTTTATGTTATTATGTTACTTATGATGCCATTAACTAGTACAAAGGCTACCATATTTTTTTATCATAGAATAATTACTTATTTTAACGTTTTAAGGTAATTCAACACTATCATATAAACAAGTTTTAAATGAAAATATTATTTTTTTGAATCGGAGTACATGAACTAAATGGGAAATGTCATACTTTATGTTAATATGTTACTTATGACGACATTAAATAGTACAAAGGCATCATACGTTTTCTACCATAGAATAATAACTTATTTTAATGTAGAAAATTAAATAAAACACTATCATATAAGCACGTTTTAAATGGAAATAGTATATTTTTGAATCTTAGTGCATGAACTCACTCAGTCACCCTCCCTTCGAAAAACTCGCCAAGAATCAAGAAAGTAAGTACGAAAGAGAAGAGAAAAGGAAGATATGCTCTCTACTTACCACCACCGTTTTCGTAGCACAAATAAGGAAACCGCCAAACATTTCCTAGTCCTACCGCGTAGCTGATGCAACCGAACATAAAGTCCAGTTTACCGGCCCATTGTCCGCGTTCGGGCATATTTGTCGCGTTTGACGTACAACTGTCCAATCCTTCGGACAACGACACGACACTAGTCAATTCGGTGGATGCGGTGGACGAATGAGTCAATTTGGTGGGTACGTTAGGGTTAGCGTTCGGGTCTTCAATGTCCGCGTTAAAACCCTTATTTGAAGCTGGAGTCGCGTTGGACACTTTGCGACGCGACGCGCCGAACGTAAAGCAATTGAAAACCCACGTCTTCATATTGTCTTCCTTTTTATCCAGTTCTTGAGTTTCAGTCTATTTTGATGAAAAAAAATAAATAAATATTCAAAATAATGAATGATTTAACCTTGAACACTCTTTCAGCCTATTATAAAATTTAGCGCCAAAAATTTCCTCGTTTAACAGAACTTTTAGCTACAAGTTGCGCAAGACGATTGCGGCGACCACCCACTTTTAAAATTTAACAACTTTTTTTTTAATCAGTTGTTGCGAATTTCTGAAATACTCAGTAATGTTCTTTTTTTTATAATTTAATATAATATTTAATAATAATTATTCAAATATATATATATATGTTATCACCGCTATTTCGGAGACTACGAACGACTCTTTTGAAGAGTGAAGATGGGTTCAGTTCGCCGGTTAACCAAGAAAGAAGCGAATTTTGTTTACTGTCTCTAGTTTTGTTCGAGAGATTTTTTTTTAACTCTTAACGATTCTCCTAAAAGGGAGGACGGATTAAAAGCGAACTCTAGCGGATGAGTATTGCACTTAATTTGGCGCGAGATGAGGAGGATGGGTATGGCCAAAGCTTTGGGTAAGTTCATCTCTACCGAGCTGCAGAGACGAGATTAATCTAGTTTTGAAAAAAGCGCCACTGGAAAGTACTGTACATACACGAAATCCCAGTCCCCAATTAAATGCAAGGCTAACAGTACGCTGTCTAGTAGATAGAGTCAGGAATACGTTTCTTCCACTTGGAATTATTAACAGGCCGTTTACTTTGTCATTCTGTTTGAAATAAAGGGGAGGGGTGAAGAAACCCTCAACCCGGACGTCATGCATAATGCATTTAACCTTAAGTTAATAAGATATGTTGCATAAGTTTGTCACTGGTTACAAACTGGAGCTTGTCATGAAGTGAGGGAGGTAGGTCATAGATTCGAGGTAAAGCGAAATACGCCTGGTGAGGCGCTGTCAATGGCTTAGTAATGCAGACTAAATTCCTAAAAGTCCTGCAAAATTAACCACCGAGTGTAGTACTTCAATTCTCGCTTGTCGGTCTCGAACTAGCTCGAGCTGTAAGTTTCTCAGTAGCATTACGAAGTATAGGAAGTGTCACACTTATGGAACATATCTTATAAACTTATGATTTAACTCAGAAACCACGTGATATTGACCTGTGTTGAACTCCCGTGACCTATGAGCATTAACCCGGATGCAAACAAGTTGTCTTTGCGTCGTTGGGACGAATGCTCCTAGAGTCAACGGTTGTCTTATATATTTGAATAGCCAATGAAACGCTGGGAAGGAGGAGGTGGCTGTTTAAAGAAGTTTTAAGCCCTTCCCCTTAACTTCAATCAGATATTAGTATGGGGTCTATGGCCTCTTAAAGATTAGTGGAAGAAATCTATGTATTCAAGATAGGGTATAAAACAAGGTGTATGGTGGAAACCTTTAACAGTGACCAGTCTAGATACTTTTCCTTACGCGTTGGTTGTATGCAGGGATAATTTGCAAGTCCACAGTTGCAAGTTTAGCGTAATTAGATGAGTAGTAGCCAAACGTTTAAATGGATACTTCGGACTAGAATATTTTCAATTTTAATCAAAGTAGCATGTAAAGTAATGAATGTATCAATTGGAACCATGTTCCTATCTATATCTATATAAATCAAAGTCCTGACTGACTGACTGATAATCAACGCCCAGCCCAAACCGCTTGCCCTAGAATGCTGAAAATTTGCAGGAACGTTACTCAAAAGTAGTAGGCGTGTACTAAAAAAGATTTTTCCAATCGGCCGCCATCTTAATAAATGGCGCCAAAAATGTGAAAAATCTTCTCTATGCAACAAAGCCCGCGCGTTTCAACCCATTTCACTAAAATTTAGTACACTGGTTTCCTTTAACCTATAGACGGGCTGAATGGTCTTTTGGGTTCGATTTGTGGCCATCTTTTTAAATGGCGACCAGAAATTTAAAAACCCTTCTTTAAGTAATAATGTCCGCATGAAAAGTAATAAAAATGTCCCGACGGGCTGACGGGCAACGCCGTGTGCCTTCGCCCCTAGGGTACTACTAAAATATTAGTCGTTAGTAAAATCTACCCATGGTTCCAATTGATATATTCATTTCTTTATACCCTCTTTCGTTTGAAATAAACGAAAAATTCTAGCACTGAGTATCCATTCAAGTTATAACACCAATGAAAATCCGGCGTTTCAACGTTATTTTTTTTCGGCAAGCCATTGTGCTTTTTGAGCATAGCGAGAGGTAGGCCTATAGGCCAACGAATTGATAATTGACTATGGTCTTTAAAGCTTGGCATTTGCTCAGATAATGGTTCCGGGACCTTGTTAAATTTTTCTTTTAATAGTCCGTACTAGACTAAATTTATGTTTCCGGAAGAGACGGAAGACGGTACTCGAATGGAGGGACCTTATTTATTTTCTCTTAAACGAGTCACCTATCACGTACTCTCGTCGTTCCTTGAACTTGGACGCCATAACTTAAAATTATCTCAGTTCTGGCTATACGTAATAACGACGTTACGTCATCGGAATTTAGTTTGTCTAGTGTGTCTCCAAATTTATGACTTTAAATAGATGTATGTCTATGAATGTACGTTGCTCTAAACACGGATTGATTCATTTCGATCATGAAAGAAATAATTTAATATTAAACCATTCGTTATTTAAATTTATGGTTATTTTTGAGCACTGAACTGAAATTATCTGTAGAGTAGTTATCAAACAAATGATCACGAGAGTTAAGTGTCCCATAATTATATTGTCAAAAGACCTAACTATCCCGATTTCCAAGCATAAATTGTCCAAAGACCTTATTATCCCGATTACCGAGCATAAACTTACCGAAAACCTTACTATCCTGAGCATATACTGCCCGAGCATAATTGGTACCGAGAATCCTAACTGTCACGAGACCTAATTGGTCCCAAGAATCTTAACTGTCACGAGACCTAATTTGTTCCCAAGAATCTTACCTGTCACGAGACCTAATTGGTCCCAAGAATCCTAACTGTCACGAGACCTAATTGGTCACGAGAATCTTAACTATCACGAGATCCAATTTGTTCCCAAGAATCTTAACTGTCACGAGACCCAATTTGTTCCCAAGAATCTTAACTGTCACGAGACCTAATTGGTCCCAAGAATCTTAACTGTCACGAGACCTAATTGGTCCCAAGAATCCTAACTGTCACGAGACTTAATTGGTCACGAGAATCTTAACTGTCACGAGACCCAATTTGTTCCCAAGAATCTTAACTGTCACGAGACCCAATTTGTTCCCAAGAATCTTAACTGTCACGGGACCTAATTGGTCCCAAGAATTTTTGCGGCCGCGAGACCTATTTGGTGCCAAGAATCTTAACTGTCACGAGACCTAATTGGTCACGAGAATCTTAACTGTGACGAGACCCAATTTGTTCCCAAGAATCTTAACTGTCACGAGACCTAATTGGTCCCAAGAATCTTTGCTGCCGCTAGACCTATTTGGTACCAAGAATCTTTACTGTCACAAGACGTAATTGGTATACTAAGAATCTCTACTCTCACGAGACTTAATTGTTTAAAAATGGATACTGTACCGAGACCTAATTGTTTCAAAATCCAGACTGTCACGAGACTTAATTGTTTCAAAATCCTGACTGTCACGAGACTTAATGGTTGTTTGTTTCGTTTGAATCATCATCAGTCAGAACAAGAACAGATATTTAACGCAATTTAAAAGCAGTTCCACACGGGCAACACTGCGAGACTATGATAATAATCACGAGTATAATACATCAACGAAGCTTTAATAACATGATTCATTAATGTTCTTAGATAATTATTATCTTACCATGATCATTTAACCGTCTCAAATCGCATTCAGCACGTAAACTGAATTGCTAAATCTCAGAAACCCCTTTTATAGTCTCTATACTTATTGCAATCTTCTCATTTTACTCAAAAAAGAGGTTTAAAATATTGCTTAATTTTGATAAAATTAATCCCTTAATTCCTGGGAAAGTTTAAAACATTGATAAACTTGAAGAATGCTTTTTCTCATAGGTTTATTCGAGGGTTTGGTTCTAACCGAGCCCTTAACAGCAGCTGTATAACCAATAACCGCTCGATCAGTTAATCTACTAACTTAATCCTAGCACTCAAATATTGATAAATTTCTGAAGTCGTAAGATTAATAAATATAAAACCAAAAACAAGAAGTGAATTTAAATCTAAAACGTAAGGTCTTTATAGATACACTAGAAATTATTCGTGTTTCGTTAAGCTCAGTTATCTATTTCTATGTAAGTCAGTCCTGACTGATTGACTGTCAGACTGCCTGACTGCATGATAATCAACGCCCAGCCCAAACCGCTTTACCAAAAAGTCTGAAATTTTGCGGGGATGATACTCTTAAGTAGTAGGAACGCTCTAAGAAATATTATTCTAATCCGCCGCCATCTTGAGAAATGGCGGCCATGAATGAAAAAATAACTTCTCCATAGAATATCGTCCGTGCATTTCAACAGATTTACTAGATATTTAGTACGCTGGTTCCTTATATCCTATAGCAGAGCTTCACAGTTTTCGGGTTTAGATTTTAAGCCATCTTTTAAAATGGCGGCTTAAATGTAAAAACTATCTTTGTGGAATAGCGTTGATCTCGCGTTTCAAGCGATTTATTTAATATTTAGTGCACAGGTTCCATATATCCTATCGACTTGTCTTATGGCTTTTGGGCTTCAATTTTCCGCCATATTTAAAAATGGCGGCCCGCAAAATGTCCCGACGGGCTAACGGGCAGGGTGCCTTTTCTACTAGTTCTAAATAAAAATGACCATTAGCTAAGGTTTCAAACTTGAAATAAAGCTATACCTCACAGAGTAAAAAACATTCTAGGTGATGTTTTAACATAATGTCGTCTTATTTTAGATGCTAATTTTCCTTTTAAGTAATCAAGTCAGGTGCAAGTCGTATTAGTAGCAAAGATTCACGCTCATACTAAGAATTGTGCGTAGAACTAATATTTCATAATTTTAAAGCAGGAACGTATTTGGGACACTATAAGAACATCAAATTGTAACATAGGAGCATGGTACGATAAACCCATATTTATGCTGACAAATGTTATCGCATTCGTTCTAGGCAACACATTAAATTCCGTTAGCAACACCACTGGGAGGTTAAGATCAAAAATTGACCCTTTTGGAACATTAGGGAGAAAGTAAATTCCCAAAAATAGGCTGCTCCCTCGTGTTATGTAGTGTATCATTTCATGAAGCAAAACATTGTTTCAAAGTTCTTACAAAATCCTAAATACGTTCTTGATTAAAACTAGATAGATTCATAGATTGCCGTCTCCTAATCTTTGATAAGTAATTTCAAAGAATAATTTTCTATTAGCACATACATCTTGTGAAATCCGACAGTATTAAGGAGTGTGATTAGATAGGAGACAAACTTTGACGACCTCGTCTGACCTTGCTAGCACGTGTTCATTTCTCTCCTAATAGGTATTTCAGATTATTTTTATCGAATTGCCATTTTTAAGGGTGAAAGATTGTCATTTATGGTCAAGGCCTTTTATACGATACAATAAAAAACAACACAAAATGTCTAACAGCTATTTTAGACTGCCTTGCTAACGCGTGACCTGTGATCATGCTTATGAAGGAGATTCAAAGGTGGAAGGTAACTATAACGGCACAGCCCGATCTCTCTCTCATGCGCACCTAGCTCGGCGCACAGCTGAGAAGCCAGACGTCACGTGATCCGTACTGGCCGTATGTGAACTCTTATTTATTTTGCCTCTTATTTTGAAAGGGGGGACTGACGGATAATTGGGTCTCTTCGAGCGTCCTACTTATACGTGCGCACTGGCGTGGCATTCTTTTTCGAGTGCGAATTGTTTTTAAATCATTTAAGCCAATCCAGAAGGCCAATCTAATTATTCTTTGATGGACGTAATCGGTACAGTAAAATCAGGTCGGGGAATTAACAGTTACCCTTCTATCTCTTACTTCTAAGCATGCCTTTATTGGCTTGTAAATCAGTATTCACGCACAACTACTATACGTTGACAGACAATTGGGGAACAATTAGCTCCCTGGATAAGTTAACAAAAAATGCGCGTTTCTATAATAACCTAAGCCATGCTCACACTTATTGGGGAAACCGATTCGATGCGATTCAAAACGCTTCCAAAGTTAACTGTGTACAAAAGTGATGGTCGAGAAACTAACAACAGACGCGGTTTTTTGAAGTTGCTTCTTGAACCAACATGAATAAGGTTTCGAGGCTAGGTTCGAGTTTTCAGGTTATTTCACCTTCGATTAGACTAGTCTTAAAAGCATTTGAGTATTTTCGTCGACCTTAGTAGACAGCACAAACGGAAGCATAAGCAGACAGCATAAGTTCATTTCATAAGTGTGTCACTTGTTAATGAGTGCTTGTGATGAAGTGACGTAGATGAAAAGTCATAGATTATCGTAAAGGGACGACTGGTGAGTGCTGTCAAAGGCTAAGTACAGACTAAATAGGAAGATGGACTGCAAAATGTAGTTTAGTCAATTCTCGCTTGTCGTTCTCGAACTAGCTCCCAGTAAGTCGCTAGCATTACGAATCCGATATATAGGAAGTGTCATACTTATGGAACATATCTTATAAACTTATGCAGACAGAAATAACAGAAGCAAAGCGTCTTAAAGTGTGAACCGAGGATGATGAAATGCCTAGTTGGACAAACTAGTTCCGAACCGACTCCCGTATGAGTGTGAACATAGCTCTACACTATTTTAATAATATATTATCAATTGTTATAAAAAATTAGATAAGACTAGATAGGAGGAACTAATTTATGCCAAAAGATTTGACACGAGTTAAGAAATGTGTGTTGAATCTGGCGATAACGCCTAAATACATCTTAAAATAGATGTACTGTACTTCTGATTACGTAACAATTAAAGCATAATAACCTCTTTTCAAAAGGGGAACGCGTTATAGTCTGCTTGATTTAGGGTTAAGACGGAACATCCGGTATGTGGACACAATAACGTTAAAATAGGGCTTCAATGTTACCAGTCCGCACCATGGTTCTGGTTGTTTGAAACTATATCTAACGTCATTGGATCCACACACCGAAAGCTCCGTTTTAAGAAAACAACAATTTTGGTCAAACACCGGACTCTATTCTACACCCACTTTGAAAGGGTTGAATGAAGTAGAAGATATACACATGATTGTTGAAAGACTAAAGATTTAGTATGACAACTTTAAACAAGAACCAATTACGGAGACTTAATATTAGCATACGTCGGTTAGCCTGATTCTAAAAAAATACACTTCATAAACTACATAAAATTTCGGTGATCGATATTTTACTCCTCTTATTGAGTCAATACGTTGATTTGTTTGATAGAAGTTTATGATGCATAAACGTAAAAATATACATTTCGTTAAAAGTAAAGCTTAACATGTCAACTTTTGACACTTCGCACTTCGTAACTTTCGTAAATGATTTTGATATTGTATTTTTAAAAGGATCTTGTTTGCCAAATTTTCAGCAAATGAAGAAAAATGGTATAATTCATAAATTCGTTTCGCCAGAAGTGAGATAAGACTAGAAGTACTGAGCTAACCAAATTCTTCACTCGGCGAAGGTGAATATTCTTGATAACACACCAACGTCAGTTGAAAATAGGCTGACGAATTTGTTATAACTTATAATTAAATATAAACATTTTGTGGCTGACTTACCCCAATTGAATCATAAATGCCTAAAGTTATTAAGTAAAAATATAAATCATAAATAAATATAAGTATAAATGAAATAATGAATATTATCAGAGTGAGATGAGACCAGAAGTACTGAGCTAACCAAATTCTTCACTCGGCGAAAGTGAATATTCTTGATAACACAAGAACGGTTGCCCTCTAGTAGCGGTTTCTTTCTAATTTTCCCTCCAAAACGTGAGACGCTCGTGGCGGTAGACAGCCGAACTAGATTCAAGGAGCC
>JAEQBA010002097.1:0-16944 GCA_019434445.1 Phalangium opilio | reverse complement strand
ATTTAAATTCGAATTATTAACTAGCACTCTCGGCAACGGCCATATCACACTGAAAACACCGGTTCTCGTCCGATCACGGAAGTTAAGCAGCGTCGAGCGCAGCCAGTACTTGGGAACACTGCGTGCCGTTGGCTTTTTCCTTTTTGTTTCCTCTTTTAAATTCCACCAGATATGAAAAAAGCAAACAAACCTTCTTTTTGTTATTGTTTTATAAAGATGAAGGTTAATTAAATTCAAATTATTAACCAGCACTCTCGGCAACGGCCATGTCACGCTGAATACACCGGTTCTCGTCCGATCACGGAAGTTAAGCATCGTCGAGCGCAGTCAGTACTTGGAAACTCTGCGTGCCGTTGGCTTTTTCAATTTTGTTTCCTCTTTTAAATTCCACCAGATACGAAAAAAAGCAAACATACCTTCTTTTTGTTATTGTTTTATAAAGATGAAGGTTAATTAAATTCAAATTATTAAATAGCACTCTCGGCAACGGCCATATCACGCTGAAAACACCGGTTCTCGTCCAATCACCGAAGTTAAGCAGCGTCGAGCGCAGTCAGTACTTGGGAGGGAGACCACTAAGGAACATTGTGCCGTTGGCTTTTTCACTTTTTTTTGTCTTTTAAATTGAAATAGATATGAAAAGAGCAAACATATTTTCTTTTTGTTATTGTTTTAAAAAGATGAAGGTTAATTTGTCTCACTTAATTTAAATTCGAATTATTAACTAGTACTCTCGGCAACGGCCATATCACGCTGAGAACACCGGTTCTCGTCCGATCACCGAAGTTAAGCAGCGTCGAGCGCAGTCAGTACTTGGGAACACTGCGTGCCGTTGGCTTTGTCACTTTTCTTTCCCCTTTTAAACTCCACCAGTTATGAAAAAAAGCAACCTATTTTTTATATTTGTTATTGTTTTAAAAAGATGAAGGTTAATTTGTCGCAGTTAATTTAAATTCGAATTATTAACTAGCACTCTCAGCAACGGCCATATCACGCTGAAAACACCGGTTCTCGTCCGATCACGGAAGTTAAGCAGCGTCGAGTGCAGCCAGTACTTGGGAACACTGCGTGCCGTTGGCTTTTTCCTTTTTGTTTCCTCTTTTAAATTCCACCAGATATGAAAAAAGCAAACATACCTTCTTTTGTTATTGTTTTATAAAGATGAAGAGATACGCGAGTTAATTAAATTCAAATTATTAACTAGCACTCTCGGCAACGGCCATATCACGCTGAAAACACCGGTTCTCGTCCGATCACGGAAGTTAAGCAGCGTCGAGCGCAGTCAGTACTTGGAAACTCTGCGTGCCGTTGGCTTTTTCACTTTTGTTTCCTCTTTTAAATTCCACCAGATATGAAAAAAGCAAACATACCTTCTTTTTGTTATTGTTTTATAAAGATGAAGGTTAATTAAATTCAAATTATTAACTAGCACTCTCGGCAACGGCCATATCACGCTGAAAACACCGGTTCTCGTCCGATCACCGAAGTTAAGCAGCGTCGAGCGCAGTCAGTACTTGGGAGGGACCACTAAGGAACATTGTGCCGTTGGCTTTTTCACTTTTTTTTTCTTTTAAATTCCATAGATATGAAAAAGAGCAAACATATTTTCTTTTGTTATTGTTTTAAAAAGATGAAGGTTAATTTGTCTCACTTAATTTAAATTCGAATTATTAACTAGTACTCTCGGCAACGGCCATATCACGCTGAAAACACCGGTTCTCGTCCGATCACCGAAGTTAAGCAGCGTCGAGCGCAGTCAGTACTTGGGAGGGAGACCACTTAGGAACACTGCGTGCCGTTGGCTTTTTCACTTTTTTTTCCTCTTTTAAATTCCAATGGATATGAAAAAAGCAAACATATTTTCTTTTTGTTATTGTTTTAAAAAGATGAAGGTTAATTTGTCTCACTTAATTTAAATTCGAATTATTAACTAGCACTCTCGGCAACGGCCATATCACGCTGAATACACCGGTTCTCGTCCGATCACCGAAGTTAAGCAGCGTCGAGCGCAGCCAGTACTTGGGATCACTGCGTGCCGTTGGCTTTTTCCTTTTGTTTCCTCTTTTAAATCCACCAGATATGAAAAGCAAACATACATTCTTTTTGTTATTGTTTTATAAAGATGAAGGTTAATTAAATTCAAATTATTAACTAACACTCTCGGCAACGGCCATATCACGCTGAATACACCGGTTCTCGTCCGATCACCGAAGTTAAGCAGCGTCTAGCGCAGTCAGTACTTGGGAGGGAGACCACTTAGGAACACTGCGTGCGTTTGCTTTTTCACTTTTTTTCTTCTTTTAAATTCAAATAGATATGAAAAAGCAAACATATTTTCTATTTGTTATTGTTTTAAAAAGATGAAGGTTAATTTGTCGCACTTAATTTAAATTCGAATTATTAACTTGCACTCTCGGCAACGGCCATATCACGTTGAAAACACCGGTTCTCGTCCGATCACCGAAGTTAAGCAGCGTCGAGCGCAGTCAGTACTTGGGAACACTGCGTGCCGTTGGCTTTTCCTTTTGTTTCCTCTTTTAAATTCCACCAGATATGAAAAAAGCAACATATTTCTTTTTGTTATTGTTTTATAAAGATGAAGGTTAATTAAATTCGAATTATTAACTAGCACTCTCGGCAACGGCCATATCACGCTGAAACACCGGTTCTCGTCCGATCACCGAAGTTAAGCAGCGTCGAGCGCAGTCAGTACTTGGGAGGGAGACCACTTAGGAACACTGTGTGCCGTTGGCTTTTTCACTTTTTTTTCCTCTTTTAAATTCCAATAGATATGAAAAAGCAAACATATTTTTTTTGTTATTGTTTTAATATGAAGGTTATTTGTCTCACTTAATTTAAATTCGAATTATTAACTAGCACTCTCGGCAACGGCCATATCACGCTGAATACACCGGTTCTCGTCCGATCACCGAAGTTAAGCAGCGTCGAGCGCAGTCAGTACTTGGAGGGAGACCACTTAGGAACACTGCGTGCCGTTAGCTTTTTCACTTTTTTTTTCTCTTTTAAATTCCAATAGATATGAAAAAGCAAAATATTTTCTTTTGTTATTGTTTTAAAATGATGAAGGTTAATTTTTCTCACTTAATTTAATTTCGATTTAATTAACACTCTCGGCAACGGCCATATCACGCTGAAAACACCGGTTCTGGTCCGATCACGGAAGTTAAGCAGCGTCGAGCGCAGCCAGTACTTGGGATCACTGCGTGCCGTTGGCTTTTTCCTTTTTGTTTCCTCTTTTAAAATCCACCAGATATGAAAAAAGCAAACATACATTCTTTTTGTTATTGTTTTATAAAGATGAAGGTTAATTAAATTCAAATTATTAACTAACACTCTCGGCAACGGCCATATCACGCTGAATACACCGGTTCTCGTCCGACCACCGTAGTTAAGCAGCGTCGAGCGCAGTCAGTACTCTGGAGGGAGACCACTTAGGAACACTGCGTGCCGTTAGCTTTTTTACTTTTTTTTGTCTTTTAAATTCCAATGGATATGAAAAGAGCAAACATATTTTCTTTTTGTTATTGTTTTAAAAAGATAAAGGTTAATTTGTCTCACTTAATTTAAATTCGAATTATTAACTAGTACTCTCGGCAACGGCCATATCACGCTGAGAACACCGGTTCTCGTCCGATCACCGAAGTTAAGCAGCGTCGAGCGCAGTCAGTACTTGGGAGGGAGACCACTTAGGAACACTGCGTGCCGTTGGCTTTTTGACTTTTTTTCCTCTTTTAAATTCCAATAGATATGAAAAAAGCAAACATATTTTCTTTATTTTATTGTTTTAAAATGATGAAGGTTAATTTGTCTCACTTAATCTAAATTCGAATTATTAACTAGCACTCTCAGCAACGGCCATATCACGCTGAAAACACCGGTTTTCGTCCGATCACCGAAGTTAAGCAGCGTCGAGCGCAGTCAGTACTTGGGAACACTGCGTGCCGTTGGCTTTGTCACTTTTTTTTCCCTTTTAAACTCCACCAGTTATGAAAAAAAGCAAACCTATTTTTTTTTGTTATTGTTTTAAAAAGATGAAGGTTAATTTGTCGCACTTAATTTAAATTCGAATTATTAACTAGCACTCTCGGCAACGGCCATATCACGCTGAAAACACCGGTTCTCGTCCGATCACGGAAGTTAAGCAGCGTCGAGCGCAGCCAGTACTTGGGAACACTGCGTGCCGTTGGCTTTTTCCTTTTTGTTTCCTCTTTTAAATTCCACCAGATATGAAAAAAGCAAACAAACCTTCTTTTGTTATTGTTTTATAAAGATGAAGGTTAATTAAATTCAAATTATTAACTAGCACTCTCGGCAACGGCCATATCACGCTGAATACACCGGTTCTCGTCCGATCACCGAAGTTAAGCAGCGTCGAGCGCAGTCAGTACTTGGAAACTCTGCGTGCCGTTGGCTTTTTCAATTTTGTTTCCTCTTTTAAATTCCACCAGATACGAAAAAAGCAAACATACCTTCTTTTTGTTATTGTTTTATAAAGATGAAGGTTAATTAAATTCAAATTATTAAATAGCACTCTCGGCAACGGCCATATCACGCTGAAAACACCGGTTCTCGTCCAATCACCGAAGTTAAGCAGCGTCGAGCGCAGTCAGTACTTGGGAGGGAGACCACTAAGGAACATTGTGCCGTTGGCTTTTTCACTTTTTTTGTCTTTTAAATTGAAATAGATATGAAAAGAGCAAACATATTTTCTTTTTGTTATTGTTTTAAAAAGATGAAGGTTAATTTGTCTCACTTAATTTAAATTCGAATTATTAACTAGTACTCTCGGCAACGGCCATATCACGCTGAGAACACCGGTTCTCGTCCGATCACCGAAGTTAAGCAGCGTCGAGCGCAGTCAGTACTTGGGAACACTGCGTGCCGTTGGCTTTGTCACTTTTCTTTCCCCTTTTAAACTCCACCAGTTATGAAAAAAAAGCAAACCTATTTTTTATATTTGTTATTGTTTTAAAAAGATGAAGGTTAATTTGTCGCACTTAATTTAAATTCGAATTATTAACTAGCACTCTCGGCAACGGCCATATCACACTGAAAACACCGGTTCTCGTCCGATCACGGAAGTTAAGCAGCGTCGAGCGCAGCCAGTACTTGGGAACACTGCGTGCCGTTGGCTTTTTCCTTTTTGTTTCCTCTTTTAAATTCCACCAGATATGAAAAAAGCAAACAAACCTTCTTTTGTTATTGTTTTATAAAGATGAAGGTTAATTAAATTCAAATTATTAACCAGCACTCTCGGCAACGGCCATGTCACGCTGAATACACCGGTTCTCGTCCGATCACGGAAGTTAAGCAGCGTCGAGCGCAGTCAGTACTTGGAAACTCTGCGTGCCGTTGGCTTTTTCAATTTTGTTTCCTCTTTTAAATTCCACCAGATACGAAAAAAGCAAACATACCTTCTTTTTGTTATTGTTTTATAAAGATGAAGGTTAATTAAATTCAAATTATTAAATAGCACTCTCGGCAACGGCCATATCACGCTGAAAACACCGGTTCTCGTCCAATCACCGAAGTTAAGCAGCGTCGAGCGCAGTCAGTACTTGGGAGGGAGACCACTAAGGAACATTGTGCCGTTGGCTTTTTCACTTTTTTTTGTCTTTTAAATTGAAATAGATATGAAAAGAGCAAACATATTTTCTTTTTGTTATTGTTTTAAAAAGATGAAGGTTAATTTGTCTCACTTAATTTAAATTCGAATTATTAACTAGTACTCTCGGCAACGGCCATATCACGCTGAGAACACCGGTTCTCGTCCGATCACCGAAGATAAGCAGCGTCGAGCGCAGTCAGTACTTGGGAGGGAGACCACTTAGGAACACTGCGTGCCGTTGGCTTTTTCACTTTTTTTTCCTCTTTTAAATTCCAATGGATTTCAAAAAAGCAAACATATTTTCTTTTTGTTATTGTTTTAAAAAGATGAAGGTTAATTTGTCTCACTTAATCTAAATTCGAATTATTAACTAGCACTCCCGGCAACGGCCATATCACGCTGAAAACACCGGTTCTCGTCCGATCACCGAAGTTAAGCAGCGTCGAGCGCAGTCAGTACTTGGGAACACTGCGTGACGTTGGCTTTTTCCTTTTTGTTTCCTCTTTTAAATTCCACCAGAAATGAAAAAACCAAACTTGTCTTCTTTTTGCTATTGTTTTATAATTATGAAGGTTAATTAAATTCAAATTATTAACTAGCACTCTCGGCAACGGCCATATCACGCTGAAAACACCGGTTCTCGTCCGATCACCGAAGTTAAGCTACGTCGAGCACAGTCAGTACTTGGGAGGGAGACCACTTAGGAAGACTGCGTGCCGTTAGCTTTTTCACTTTTTTTTGTCTTTTAAATTCCAATAGATATGAAAAAAGCAAACATATTTTCTTTTTGTTATTGTTTTAAAAATATGGTTAATTTGTCTCACTTAATTTAAATTCGAATTATTAACTAGCACTCTCGGCAGCGGCCATAACACGCTGAGAACACCGGTTCTCGTCCGATCACCGAAGTTAAGCAGCGTCGAGCGCAGTCAGTACTTGGGAGGGAGACCACTTAGGAACACTGCGTGCCGTTAGCTTTTTCACTTTTTTTTGTCTTTTAAATTCCAATAGATATGAAAAAAGCAAACATATTTTCTTTTTGTTATTGTTTTAAAAAGATGTAGGTTAATTTGTCTCACTTAATTTAAATTCGAATTATTAACTAGCACTCTCGGCAACGGCCATATCACGCTGAGAACACCGGTTATCGTCCGATCACCGAAGTTAAGCAGCGTCGAGCGCAGTCAGTATTTGGGAACACTGCGTGCCGTTGGCTTTTCCTTTTTGTTTCCTCTTTTAAATTCCACCAGATATGAAAAAAACTAACATATGTTCTTTTAGTTATGGTTTTATAAATATGAAGGTTAATTAAACTCGAATTATTAACTAGCACTCTCGGCAACGGCCATATCACGCTGAAAACACCGGTTCTCGTCTGATCACCGAAGTTTAGCAGCGTCGAGCGCTGTCAGTTCTTGGGAGGGAGACCACTTAGGAACACTGTGTGCCGTTGGCTTTTTCACTTTTTTCCTCTTTTAAATTCCAATACATATTGTCGCACCTACCGACAGACATCAAGCCAAATATAAGTTAGCTACCCAAAAACCCCGAGTCTCAGCCGAGCGAGCCCTATAAAAGGCGCCTCGTCCCGTGCTAACGCGCACTTCTCTCCCCGAGCCCGATCGAAGAGGATAAAGCTGAAAAAGCTCAGCCCTTCGTTACGGCCAAGGCACGGGAAGCATCCTCCCTTAGTTCGCGGGTAGACTTAACAAAACACCGTCCCCTCTCACGTTTATATTGAATAAAAACATATTATTTTCTTAACCTACAAGCCGTACTCCGCCTCTTATTTACTACCGTGACAACTGGTGGAGGCGCCGGGCACGTAGTCACCCTCGCCGTATGCTCTCCTCGTCCGATACCGAACCGTACTCGGACTCCGAATTAGAAGCGGTTTTCGCTAGTTTCGACAAACCGGCCCCTCGTCGCTCCCGCCGTCACCTCGATCTCCCTCCGGAGTTTGGTCTCTTCGATAAGCGTTCCGTATATCCACAGGCTCCCTCCCCGACGGCAGACCAAGGCTTAAGGTCCAGCGAATCCTTAGCCGCTGCCGCCTATCCGGACACATTCTCGGTCACAGTTGGTCCTCCAACGATTTCTCACGAGAGTTATAGGGAAAACAACCCTACCATTGCAATGGCATCCGCCGCTGATATCGCCGCCGCCGTAACGGCCGCGCTGCAAGCAATCCAATTACCCCGAGAGATACCAAAATTCAATCCCGATCTTACCGACGTAAATGAATGGATTACGGTATTCGAAACCGCCACAACAAACCATGTCGGAAGAGTACAACTCTTACCTACCGCCCTACAGGGTAAAGCTCTAACATGGTATTCCACGGAATTAAGGTCCAATCCAGCACAGACGACCTGGGATGACTGGAAGTCCGCCATCAAAACCCAATTTGGCCGTTCAACTCGCTCAATACTCAACGCGCTAATGTCACGTCGACAGAAGATCGGGGAGGATCCTCTAACGTACTACAGAGAAGTTCTCACCCTTTGCTCCCTCGCTAATCCAACTATGACCGAGCTGGAGAAAGTTAATTACTTAACCAACGGGCTCCTTCCCCATCTCCGAGAGAAATTAACTTTAATGTGCCCCTCCTCGTCCACTGACTTGCTTGAGAAGCTGCAAATACTCGTCACGGTATCCCCTATCCCTTCGACGCAACCCAGCGACCAGAAGATAATTGAGATGCTGGCCACCGCCCTGGCCACGAAGCAACATATCGCAGACAACGGTACCACCATGACTGCGCCCGCCCTTCTTCAACCGTCTTCGACGGCCGACATCGATGCTCTGAGAGACGAAATCCGCGAGCTTCGCAAAGAGGTCGAAGCTCTTAAACTCAGCTCTCGCCGCCGCGACCCAAGCCCATCCATGAGTTGTTACACCTGTGGTCGCCGTGATCACCTCAGTTCCTACTGTCGTAATTCAAACAACTCCCTACCGAGGGATGACAGACAACCCCGCCATTCCTCCCGAGGAGAACCTAGTGATCGCAACCACAGTCCGTCACCCTGGGGCACCCAACCCCAACGAGAAAGTAGTGATCGTCGCCGCAGTCCGTCACCCTGGGGCAGCCACCCCCAACAACGTCGTAGTTCTTCACCCTACCCTAGAGCAAACGGCCCGAATTACCAAGGGAATAATGGAAATGGCCAGAACCACCAGGGAAACTTCTCCAGACGGCGCTAAAAGTGGGGGCGCCCCCGTCGTCTACCGCCATTTGCCCTCTACTCTATAGCAACTCCGATAAACTCGTCACACTCCCTGTTACCCTACTCAACTCTTCTCTAACCGCCGTACTTGACTCGGGAAGCACAAAGAACATTACAAGCCCTGACATCATCGCAAAATTTGACCTCCCCATTCGCGAAGCTGGACCACTACAACTTCGTGTCGCGGATGGATCTCTTATAACACCAGAAGGGGCAACGACTATCACCCTCCAACTCGGCTCCCAATCATATTCCATCGACGTACTCATTGTCCGAAACTTCAAATATGATATCCTACTTGGTCTCGAGTTTTGTGAGGAGCACCAAGTCTCCATTGATTTCGGACCTCGCACGGTCTCCATCAAGGGCGATACGTTTCCCTTATCCAAGAACATTCTCACCCACCACTCCATCGCTCGTTGTTCCTCCGATACGACGGTTGCGCCACTTTCTGAGGCCATCTTAAACATTATGGTAACCGGTGCCCAGGGTACGATGCTCGTCGAACCTGCCACTGCTACCTATGACCGCTACGGCCTCCTGCTTTGCAAAACACTGACCACATTCTGTAACGGTTATTCATCAATTCGGGTTGCCAATCCGCATAAGCAGGCCATACATCTCAACCGCAACACACACATTGGTCTCGCCCACGACATCATCGAACTCAATCTTATGGACGGCTTGGATCCCCTACCGCCATCGAATGCCCTTCCGGCCGACCTCGACATTGGCACCCACCTGACCCATGATGAACGAAACCAACTCCTCGACATGCTCCACCGATACCCTATGGTATTCTCAAAGTCCGATACGGATCTCGGGCGCACCAGCCTAATCCAACATCAGATACACACAGGCGACGCCGCCCCGATTCGATGCCATCCATACCGCAAGTCCCTCAAAGAGCGCGCCATCCTAAAGGAAGAAGTACGGAAACTCCTTAAAGCCAACATTATACGAGAATCTTGCAGCCCCTGGGCTGCTCCGGTCGTTCTCGTACGAAAGCGAGATGGCACCTGGCGCTTTTGCGTCGACTGGCGCAAATTAAATTTAGTTACAAAAAAAGATGTCCACCCTCTGCCTCGCATTGACGATACGCTAGATCGCTTGGCAGGGGCTACACTCTTCACTACGTTAGACCTGGCTTCCGGTTACTTTCAAGTTGAATTGGCCGAGGAAGCCAAAGAAAAAACTGCCTTTGTAACACCGGACGGACAATATGAATTTAATGTGTTGGGCATGGGCCTGTGTAACGCGCCCAGTACCTTCCAACGCTTAATGTACAAGACCCTGGGCGGTCTCATGTGGGACGTTGCCATGGCCTATTTGGATGACATTATCATCTTCTCGAAGTCCTTCCCCGACCATCTCACCCACCTCAACCAAGCACTCTCCTGCCTCCAACGCGCAAATCTGAAACTAAAAACCAGTAAATGCTCGTTCGCCAAGACTCGGATTAAATATCTCGGCCACATAATCGACGGTAATGGAATCTACCCTGATCCAAAGCTACTCGAGGCCGTCGAAAAGTTTCCCCGACCGAAAAATGCTAAACAAGTTCATCAATTCGTTGGCCTCGCCGGATATTACCGTCGGTTTATCAACAATTTCTCCAAAGTCGCTCGGCCACTCACCAACCTACTCAGGAAGGACGCTGCGTTCCAGTGGACTCCAGAAGCAGAACAGGCGTTCCAGCACCTCCGAACTCAATTGATCCAGCAACCTATTGTCCGCCACCCTCAGTGGGACCTTCCGTTCGAAGTCCATACTGACGCCTCAGCCTTCGGGGTTGGCGCTATCCTTAAGCAAAAGGTTAACGGGGCAGAGCACGTTATTGCTTACGCCAGTCAACTTCTCAACACTGCAGAACAGAATTATAGCCCCACCGAGCGCGAGTGCTTGGCTATCTTGTTCGGGCTCAATAGATTTCGCCCCTATATCTATGGACAACCAGTCACAGTGGTCACTGACCACCATGGCCTCTGCTGGCTCACGTCGGTGAAGAATCCTAACGGTCGTCTCGCCCGCTGGTCTCTCACGATCCAAGAATTTAATCCCATTATTAAATATAAAGACGGCCGACTCCATCAAGATGCTGACGCGCTGTCACGCGCCCCAACCGACCCACCAGCAGCTATTTCCGCCCCGCTGAACCTGACAACGCCACACCATCCGGAACCTAGCGTCGACTTAAGGTCTCATGATATCCCTGCCCTCCAGCGGGCAGACCCGTTCTTGGCACCCATAATCCAATTCTACGAAACAAACCCACCGAACCCTTCACGAATCATTCGTCGACAGGCCCGCTGCTTTCAATTACATAACGGCCTTCTTCACCGCAAGCTACGCACTTCAGAAGGCTTCAAACTTGTCATAGCCGCCCCGCAAGCAATCCGTCTCCCAGTTCTCCACGCCCTTCATGATGACATCACCGCCGGCCACCTCGGCCTCCGTCGTACGTGGGAACGGGTGCGGAATCGTTTCTTTTGGCCAAAAATGCTGGCCCACGTAACGAATTACGTGAAATCTTGTCACCAATGTCAAACTCAGAAAATCTACCCGTTCAAACCAGCCGGTCTCTTACAACCCATTCCACCAACCACTAAACCGTTCCAACGAATTGGCCTGGATAAGTTAGGGCCGTTTCCGGTTTCTGGTGACGGCAACGTTCACGTCTTCGTTTGCACCGATTATTGCACCCGGACTGTTATTGCCGCCGCTGTGCCACGCGGAACGGCCGAAGAGGCTGCCAATTTCCTGGTCCAGAAAGTTTTACTGCAATATGGCACCCCAAAGGAGCTCATAACAGACAGAGGAACGGAATTTGTCAATCGCTTGGTTAGCGAAATTACCACCCTCTTTAGCGTAACACACCGCCGGACCACTGCCTACCACCCTCGCACTAATGGGATAGTCGAACGTTTTAACAAAACATTAGCGAACATGCTTTCCCATTATGTCTCGGACTCCCATAAAGATTGGGATCGCTTTCTCCCATACCTCGTCTTCGCATATAATACTTCCCTTCACGAAGTCACTGGCTATACACCGTTTTTCCTCCTACACGGGTTCGAAGCTGACCTCATGCTGGATGTCGCCTTGGACCTTCCTTCCACCGTACTGCAAAGCCAGAAAGGAGTAGAATCTATTCTTTATGCGGAGAAGGCGCGAACCATCGCTGCTCGGCGCCACTCGGTGGCCCAACAAAAGGATAAAGCCAGGTTCGATAAGACTCGACGTGAACACAACTTTGAAGCCAACGACCTCGTCTTCCTCCGGACTCCTCGGAGAATACCCGGGAAATGTGAAAAATTACTACACCCTTATGCCGGCCCTTACCGCATTGTCCGGCAAACCGCACCCAACGATTACGAAATCTGCGACTCCGAGGGGAAGAAATCCGACCTAGTCTCGGTAGAACGACTTAAACCCTTCCATGCCCGCGCCACCTGTTGGACACCCCTACCCACCTCCCTCCCCGCAAAGTTACCTTCAACGACAAAATCCAAACCAAAACTTTCTCCCCCCACGGCTCCTTCCCCCCTGTCTTCCCCCCTCCCCTCGCGACCCCTGCCCCTTCGCCGCTCGGCTCGGCAACGTTCAAGCCCCGACCGTCTTTGTTATGCTCCCTAGCTCAAACCACCCCATCAACACAACTTCGACCGTCATTGTTATACTCACTAGATCTCAGTAACGCTCCACACAAAAAAAAACGGATTTTCGAAAAACACCCATTCTCTGCCTCTCGGACGTACCATGCGGTCACATCTTCGTCTACGGAAAACCGCCCATGAACAGCGGCGCTCGCGGCTCGGACGCTCTCATCCATGCTACGGTCAGCCTACGGCCAAAATCCGCCGCCGCAACATTCGCCGCCGTGCGATCTCGTCAGTCCCGGCTTCGCCAAACGCCCCAGGTCCCGATCTTCGCTGCCTTCGACCCTACCACCCGGAACTTAACAACGCCACGTGTATCGATTTCCAGCTCCCACCATGCATAGTTGACGCTTACCTCGCCCTGCTTATCCACTCACTCCCGGACTCCTTGACCGCTTTCGCGTTTCCAACGAGCTTCGCCGAGAAATTGTTCAACTCCACGCTAGCCGAGGCCCGCCACGACTCGGCCGACGACCTCGACCTTTTTGCCAACAGTACGCTCCTGATCCCAATTCATCGTTCCGGTCAATGGTCCCTCGCTGTCGTTGATCTCCTCGCCGGTACCATCCGCCACCTTAACCCGATGGGGACCACGGGTATTCCTGTGCTACACACGATACGCGCTTTCCTAACCAACGAAATTAGACTTCGTGGACTTTTGGACCTGGATTTCACTGACTTCACACTCTCCTCTCCCGTCGTTCCCCGGCAACTCAACGGTGCGGATAGCGGCGTTCTCGTCTGCGAATACGCGCGCCGTTCTCTTACCACCAACGACCTCGTGTTCAACCCCACAAAGTGCAACGAAATCCGCCATCGCGTCTCTACGGAACTTTTTAACCGAACCTTGTCATGAAACGAAATCCGCCATCGCGTCTCTACAGGACTTTTTCCGAGACTTTAATCGCCCATGTGACTATTTATTATTATTAATTTCGTTTGATTATTATCCCATTTTTTTTATTATTCTTTTGCTGTATTTTGTATTACGTCGGGACGACGTTTTGTTCTACGGGGATGCTGTCGCACCTACCGACAGACATCAAGCCAAATATAAGTTAGCTACCCAAAAACCCCGAGTCTCAGCCGAGCGAGCCCTATAAAAGGCGCCTCGTCCCGTGCTAACGCGCACCTCTCTCCCCGAGCCCGATCGAAGAGGATAAAGCTGAAAAAGCTCAGCCCTTCGTTACGGCCAAGGCACGGGAAGCATCCTCCCTTAGTTCGCGGGTAGACTTAACAAAACACCGTCCCCTCTCACGTTTATATTGAATAAAAACATATTATTTTCTTAACCTACAAGCCGTACTCCGCCTCTTATTTACTACCGTGACAATATGAAAAGAGCAAACATATTTTCCTTTTGTTATTGTTTTAAAAAGATGAAGGTTAATTTGTCTCACTTAATTTAAATTCGAATTATTAATTAGCACTCTCGGCAACGGCCATATCACGCTGAAAACACCGGTTCTGGTCCGATCACGGAAGTTAAGCAGCGTCGAGCGCAGCCAGTACTTGGGATCACTGCGTGCCGTTGGCTTTTTCCTTTTTGTTTCCTCTTTTAAAATCCACCAGATATGAAAAAAGCAAACATACATTCTTTTTGTTATTGTTTTATAAAGATGAAGGTTAATTAAATTCAAATTATTAACTAACACTCGGCAACGGCCATGTCACGCTGAATACACCGGTTCTCGTCCGATCACCGAAGTTAAGCAGCGTCTAGCGCAGTCAGTACTTGGGAGGGAGACCACTTAGGAACACTGCGTGCGGTTGGCTTTTTCACTTTTTTTCCTCTTTTAAATTCAAATAGATATGAAAAAAGCAAACATATTTTCTATTTGTTATTGTTTTAAAAGATGAAGGTTAATTTGTCGCACTTAATTTAAATTCGAATTATTAACTTGCACTCTCGGCAACGGCCATATCACGTTGAAAACACCGGTTCTCGTCCGATCACCGAAGTTAAGCAGCGTCGAGCGCAGTCAGTACTTGGAAACTCTGCGTGCCGTTGGCATTTTCCTTTTTGTTTCCACTTTTAAATTCCACCAGATATGAAAAAACCAAACATATGTTCTTTTTTTTATTGTTTTATAAATATGAAGGTTAATTATATTCGAATTATTAACTATCACTCTCGGCAACGGCCATATCACGCTGAAAACACCGGTTCTCGTCTGATCACCGAAGTTAAGCAGCGTCGAGCGCTGTCAGTTCTTGGGAGGGAGACCACTTAGGAACACTGCGTGCCGTTAGCTTTTTCACTTTTTTTTGTCTTTTAAATTGAAATAGATATGAAAAGAGCAAAAATATTTTCTTTAAGTTATTGTTTCAAAATGATGAAGGTTAATTTTTCTCACTTAATTTAATTTCGAATTATTAATTAGCACTCTCGGCAACGGCCATATCACGCTGAAAACACCGGTTCTGGTCCGATCACGGAAGTTAAGCAGCGTCGAGCGCAGCCAGTACTTGGGATCACTGCGTGCCGTTGGCTTATTCCTTTTTGTTTCCTCTTTTAAAATCCACCAGATATGAAAAAAGCAAACATACATTCTTTTTGTTATTGTTTTATAAAGATGAAGGTTAATTAAATACAAATTATTAACTAACACTCTCGGCAACGGCCATGTCACGCTGAATACACCGGTTCTCGTCCGATCACCGAAGTTAAGCAGCGTCTAGCGCAGTCAGTACTTGGGAGGGAGACCACTTAGGAACACTGCGTGCGGTTGGCTTTTTCACTTTTTTTCCTCTTTTAAATTCCAATGGATATGAAAAGAGCAAACATATTTTCTTTTTGTTATTGTTTTAAAAATATAAAGGTTAATTTGTCGCACTTAATTTAAATTCGAATTATTAACTAGTACTATCGGAAACGGCCATATCACGCTGAGAACACCGGTTCTCGTCCGATCACCGAAGTTAAGCAGCGTCGAGCGCAGTCAGTACTTGGGAGGGAGACCACTTAGGAACACTGCGTGCCGTTGGCTTTTTCACTTTTTTTCCTCTTTTAAATTCCAATAGATATGAAAAAAGCAAACATATTTTCTTTATTTTATTGTTTTAAAATGATGAAGGTTAATTAAATTCGAATTAATAACTAGCACTCTCGGCAACGGCCATATCACGCTGAAAACACCGGTTCTCGTCTGATCACCGAAGTTAAGCAGCGTCGAGCGCTGTCAGTTCTTGGGAGGGAGACCACTAAGGAACACTGTGTTTCCGTTGGCTTTTTCACTTTTTTTTCCTCTTTGAAAAAAGCAAACATATGTTCTTTTTGTTATTGTTTTATAAATATGAAGGTTAATTAATTTCGAATTATTAACTAGTACTCTCGGCAACGGCCATATCACGCTGAGAACACCGGTTCTCGTCCGATCACCGAAGTTAAGCAGCGTCGAGCGCAGTCAGTACTTGGGAGGGAGACCACTTAGGAACAGTGCGTGCCGTTGGCTTTTTCACTTTTTTTTGTCTTTTAAATTCCAATAGATATGAAAAGAGCAAACATATTTTCTTTAAGTTATTGTTTGAAAATGATGAAGGTTAATTTTTCTCACTTAATTTAAATTCGAATTATTAATTAGCACTCTCGGCAACGGCCATATCACGCTGAAAACACCGGTTCTGGTCCGATCACGGAAGTTAAGCAGCGTCGAGCGCAGCCAGTACTTGGGATCACTGCGTGCCGTTGGCTTTTTCCTTTTTGTTTCCTCTTTTAAAATCCACCAGATATGAAAAAAGCAAACATACATTCTTTTTGTTATTGTTTTATAAAGATGAAGGTTAATTAAATTCAAATTATTAACTAACACTCGGCAACGGCCATGTCACGCTGAATACACCGGTTCTCGTCCGATCACCGAAGTTAAGCAGCGTCTAGCGCAGTCAGTACTTGGGAGGGAGACCACTTAGGAACACTGCGTGCGGTTGGCTTTTTCACTTTTTTTCCTCTTTTAAATTCAATAGATATGAAAAAAGCAAACATATTTTCTTTTGTTATTGTTTTAAAAAGATGAAGGTTAATTTGTCTCACTTAATTTAAATTCGAATTATTAACTTGCACTCTCGGCAACGGCCATATCACGTTGAAAACACCGGTTCTCGTCCGATCACCGAAGTTAAGCAGCGTCGAGCGCAGTCAGTACTTGGAAACTCTGCGTGCCGTTGGCTTTTCCTTTTTGTTTCCTCTTTTAAATTCCACCAGATATGAAAAAAGCAAACATATGTTCTTTTTTTTATTGTTTTATAAAGATGAAGGTTAATTAAATTCGAATTATTAATAGCACTCTCGGCAACGGCCATATCACGCTGAAAACCGGTTTCGTCCGATCACCCGAAGTTAAGCAGCGTCGAGCGCAGTCAGTACTTGGGGGGAGACCACTTAGGAACACTGTGTTTCCGTTGGCTTTTTCACTTTTTTTTCCTCTTT
>JAEQBA010002096.1:152062-165522 GCA_019434445.1 Phalangium opilio | reverse complement strand
AAATTCGAATTATTATCTAGCACTCTCGGCAACGGCCATATCACGCTGAAAACACCGGTTCTCGTCCGATCGCCGAAGTTAGCAGCGTCGAGCGCAGTCAGTACTTGGGAATACTGCGTGCCGTTTGTTTTTTCATTTGTTTCCTCTTTAAATTCCACCAGATATGAAAAAAGCAAACATATCTTCTTTTTGTTATGTTTTATAAAGATGAAGGTTAATTAAATTCAAATTATTAACTAGCACTCTCGGCAACGGCCATATCACGCTGAATACACCGGTTCTCGTCCGATAACCGAAGTTAAGCAGCGTCGAGCGCAGTCACTACTTGGGAGGGAGACCACTTAGGAACACTGCGTGCCGTTGGCTTTTTCACTTTTTTCCTCTTTTAAATTTTAATAGATATGAAAAAAGCAAACATGTTTTCTTTTTGTTATTGTTTTAAAATGATGAAGGTTAATTTGTCTCACTTAATTTAAATTCGAATTATTAACTAGCACTCTCGGCAACGGCCATATCACGCTGAAAAGACCGGTTCACGTCCGATCACCGAAGTTAAGCAGCGTCGAGCGCATACAGTACTTGGGAATACTGCGTGCCGTTTGTTTTTTCACTTTTGTTTCCTCTTTTAAATTCCACCAGATATGAAAAAAGCAAACATATCTTCTTTTTGTTATTGTCATCATTATAATGCCAGTAAACAGTCAATGATGAAAGTTAATTAAATTCAAATTATTAACTAGCACTCTCGGCAACGGCAATATCACGCTGAATACCCCGGTTCTCGTCCGATAACCGAAGTTAAGCAGCGTCGAGCGCAGTCACTACTTGCGAGGGAGACCACTTAGGAACACTGCGTGCCGTTGGCTTTATCACTTTTTTTCCTCTTTTAAATTTTAATAGATATGAAAAAAGCAAACATGTTTTCTTTTTGTTATTGTTTTAAAATGATGAAGGTTAATTTGTCTCACTTAATTTAAATTCGAATTATTAACTAGCACTCTCGGCAACGGCCATATCACGCTGAAAACACCGGTTCACGTCCGATCACCGAAGTTAAGCAGCGTCGAGCGCATACAGTACTTGGGAATTCTGCGTGCCGTTTGTTTTTTCACTTTTGTTTCCTCTTTTAAATTCCACCAGATATGAAAAAAGCAAACATATCTTCTTTTTGTTATTGTTTTATAAAGATGAAGGTTAATTAAATTCAAACTATTAACTAGCACTCTCCGCAACGGCCATATCACGCTGAATACACCGGTTCTCGTCCGATAACCAAAGTTGAGCAGCGTCGAGCGCAGTCAGTACTTGGGAGGGCGACCACTTAGGAACACTGCGTGCCGTTAGCTTTTCACTTTTTTTCCTCTTTTAAATTCCAATAGATATGAAAAAAGCAAACATATTTTCTTTTTGTTAGTTTGAAAAGATGAAGGTTAATTTGTCTCACTTAATTTAAATTCGAATTATTATCTAGCACTCTCGGCAACGGCCATATCACGCTGAGAACACCGGTTCTCGTCCGATCGCCGACGTTAAGCAGCGTCGAGCGCAGTCAGTACTTGGGAATACTGCGTGCCGTTTGCTTTTTCACTTTGTTTCCTCTTTTTAATTCCACCAGATATGAAAAAAGCAAACATATCTTCTTTTGTTATTGTTTTATAAGGATGAAGGTTTATTAAATTCAAATTATTAACTAGCACTCTCGGCAACGGCCATATCACGCTGAATACACCGGTTCTCGTCCGATAACCAAAGTTAAGCAGCGTCGAGCGCAGTCAGTACTTGGGAGGGCGACCACTTAGGAACACTGCGTGCCGTTAGCTTTTCACTTTTTTTCCTCTTTTAAATTCCAATAGATATAAAAAGCAAACTATTTTCTTTTTGTTATTGTTTGAAAAAGATGAAGGTTAATTGTCTCACTAATTTAAATTCGAATTATTATCTAGCACTTCGGCAACGGCCATATCACGCTGAGAACACCGGTTCTCGTCGTACATTTTTAATTATTGTTCAATCGAGATGAATCACTTTTAATGAGTGTTTTATAGGGCATTAAGCTGAATTCGGTCAAAAATTTCTCCAGAAAAAAATGCATTCAAAAAAGTACCGAAAAAATCGCATGTTTTTCTTCTTCAAGATACAAAATCCGTGACAACGATTTCTTATTGAAAAATTGAATTTTAACAGTTTTTTGAATGAATATCGTTACATTTGCTTGAATTAAAGCAAAAAGTATAAAAATAATGGTTTCAGTGGTTATATTTGAAAATAGTGAAGAAATACTCAAAATATGCTTCTTTGGCCGTGAAACGTCGATTTTGAAAATGTTATTAAAAATCGAGGTAAATTTTTATTTATTGTTCAATCGAGATGAAATCACTTTCAATGAGTGTTTTATAGGGAATTAAGCTGAATTCGGTCAAACATTTCTCCAGAAAAAAATGCATTCAAAAAAGTACCGAAAAAATCGCATGTTTTCTTCTTCAAGATACAAAATCCGTGACAACGATTTCTTATTGAAAAATTGAATTTTAACAGTTTTTTGAATGAATATCGTTACATTTGCTTGAATTAAAGCAAAAAGTATAAAAATAATGGTTTCAGTGGTTATATTTGAAAATAGTGAAGAAATACTCAAAATATGCTTCTTTGGCCGTGAAACGTCGATTTTGAAAATGTTATTAAAAATCGAGGTACATTTTTATTTATTGTTCAATCGAGATGAAATCACTTTTAATGAGTGTTTTATAGGGAATTAAGCTGAATTCGGTCAAAAATATCTCCAGAAAAAAATGCATTCAAAAGTGTACCGAAAAAATCGCATGTTTTTCTTCTTCAAGATACAAAATCCGTGACAACGATTTCTTATTGAAATATTGAATTTTAACAGTTTTTGAATGATAATCGTTACATTTGCTTGAATTAAAGCAAAAAGTATAAAAATAATGGTTTCAGTGGTTATATTTGAAAATAGTGAAGAAATACTCAAAATATGCTTCTTTGGCCGTGAAACGTCGATTTTGAAAATGTTATTAAAAATCGAGGTACATTTTTATTTATTGTTCAATCGAGATGAAATCACTTTTAATGAGTGTTTTATAGGGAATTAAGCTGAATTCGGTCAAAAATATCTCCAGAAAAAAATGCATTCAAAAGTGTACCGAAAAAATCGCATGTTTTTCTTCTTCAAGATACAAAATCCGTGACAACGATTTCTTATTGAAATATTGAATTTTAACAGTTTTTTGAATGAAAATCGTTACATTTGCTTGAATTAAAGCAAAAAGTATAAAAATAATGGTTTCAGTGGTTATATTTGAAAATAGTGAAGAAATACTCAAAATATGCTTCTTTGGCCGTGAAACGTCGATTTTGAAAATGTTATTAAAAATCGAGGTACATTTTTATTTATTGTTCAATCGAGATGAAATCACTTTTAATGAGTGTTTTATAGGGAATTAAGCTGAATTCGGTCAAAAATATCTCCAGAAAAAAATGCATTCAAAAAAGTACCGAAAAAATCGCATGTTTTTCTTCTTCAAGATACAAAATCCGTGACAACGATTTCTTATTGAAAAATTGAATTTTAACAGTTTTTTGATTGAATATCGTTACATTTGCTTGAATTAAAGCAAAAAGTATAAAAATAATGGTTTCAGTGAATATATTTGTAAATAGTGAAGAAATACTCAAAATATGCTTCGTTGGCGGTGAAACGTCGATTTTTAAAATGTTATTAAAAATCGAGGTAAATTTTTAATTATTGTTCAATCGAGATGAAATCACTTTCAATGAGTGTTTTATAGGGAATTAAGCTGAATTCGGTCAAACATTTCTCCAGAAAAAAATGCATTCAAAAGTGTACCGAAAAAATCGCAGGTTTTTCTTCTTCAAGACACAAAATCCGTGAATACGATTTCTTATTGAAAATTGAATTTTAACAGTTTTTTGAATGAATATCGTTACATTGCTTGAATTAAAGCAAAAAGTATAAAAATAATGGTTTCAATGAATATATTTGAAAATAGTGAAGAAATACTCAAAGTATGCTTCTTAGGCCGAGTTACGTCGATTTTGAAAATGTTATTAAAAATCGAGGTACATTTTTATTTATTAATCAATCGAGATGAAATCACTTTTAACGAGTGTTTTATAGGGAATTAAGCTGAATTCGGTCAAAAATTTCTCCAGAAAAAAATGCATTCAAAAAAGTACCGAAAAAATCGCAGGTTTTTCTTCTTCAAGACACAAAATCCGTGAATACGATTTCTTATTGAAAATTGAATTTTAACAGTTTTTTGAATGAATATCGTTACATTGCTTGAATTAAAGCAAAAAGTATAAAAATAATGGTTTCAATGAATATATTTGAAAATAGTGAAGAAATACTCAAAGTATGCTTCTTTGGCCGTGAAACGTCGATTTTGAAAATGTTATTAAAAATCGAGGTAAATTTTTAATTATTGTTCAATCGAGATGAAATCACTTTCAATGAGTGTTTTATAGGGAATTAAGCTGAATTCGGTCAAAAATTTCTCCAGAAAAAAATGCATTCAAAAGTGTACCGAAAAAATCGCATGTTTTTTTCTTCAAGATACAAAATCCATGACAACGATTTCTTATTTAAAATTGAATTTTAACAGTTTGTTGAATGAATATCGTTACATTTGCTTGAATTAACGCAAAAATTACAAAAATAATGGTTTCAGTGTGGAACAACTTTGGGTTTTTACGTTACATTAGAGATCCCACAACACCGCTCCCGGGTGGGCTCGAACCACCAACCTTTCGGTTAACAGCCGAACGCGCTAACCATTGCGCAACGGAAGCCCAAATATTAAATGGTCGTCAGGTATTGTGGAAAAACTCTGACATTTTACGTAACATCTGAGACGTCACAACACTGCTCCCGGATGGGCTCGAACCACCAACCTTTCGGTTAACAGCCGAACGCGCTAACCATTGCGCCACGGACGCCCAAAAATTAAATGGTCGTCAGGTATTGTGGGAAAATTTGGGTTTTTACGTTACATTAGAGATCCCACAACACCGCTCCCGGGTGGGCTCGAACCACCAACCTTTCGGTTAACAGCCGAACGCGCTAACCATAGCGCAACGGAAGCCCAAATATTAAATGGTCGTCAGGTATTGAGGTAAAACTTTGACTTTTTACTTCACATCTGAGACCTCACAACACCGCTCCCGGATGGGCTCGAACCACCAACCTTTCGGTTAACAGCCGAACGCGCTAACCATTGCGCCACGGACGCCCAAAAATTAAATGGTCGTCAGGTATTGTGGAAAAACTTTGGCTATTTACGTTACATTTGAGATCCCAAAACACCGCTCCCGGGTGGGCTCGAACCACCAACCTATTGGTTAACAGCCGAACGCGCTAACAATTGAGCCACGGAAGCTCAGAAAATAAATGGTTATCACGTATTATGGAAAAAGTTTGACTTTTCACGCTACATCTGAGACCTCACAACACCGCTCCCGGATGGGCTCGAACCACCAACCTTTCGATTAACAGCCGAACGCGCTAACCATTGAGCCACGGAAGCCCAAAAATTAAATGTTCGTCAGGTATTGTGGAAAAACTCTGACATTTTACGTTACATCTGAGACGTCACAACACCGCTCCCGGGAGGGCCCGAACCACCAACCTATTGGTTAACAGCCGAACGCTCTAACCATTGAGCCACGGAAGCCCAAAATTTAAATGTTCGTCAGGTATTGTGGAAAAACTCTGACATTTTACGTTACATCTGAGACGTCACAACACTTCTCCCGGATGGGCTCGAACCACCAACCTATTGGTTAACAGCCGAACGCGCTAACCAGTGAGCCACAGAAGCTCAAAAATTAAATTTTCGTCAGGTATTGAGGTAAAACTTTGACTTTTTACTTCACATCTGAGACCTCACAACACCGCTCCCGGATGGGCTCGAACCACCAACCTTTCGGTTAACAGCCGAACGCGCTAACCATTCGCCACGGACGCCCAAAAATTAAATGGTCGTCAGGTATTGTGGAAAAACTTTGGCTATTTACGTTACATTTGAGATCCAAAAACACCGCTCCCGGGTGGGCTCGAACCACCAACCTTTCGGTTAACAGCTGAACGCGCTGACCATTGCGCCACTGAAGCCCAAAAATTAAATTTTCGTCAGGTATTGAGGTAAAACTTTGAGTTTTTACTTCACATCTGAGACCTCACAACACCGCTCCCGGATGGGCTCGAACCACCAACCTTTCGATTAACAGCTGAACGCGCTAACCATTGCGCCACGGAAGCCCAAAAATTAAATGCTCGTCAAGTATTGTGGAAAAACTCTGACATTTTACGTTACATCTGAGACGTCACAACACCGCTCCCGGGAGGGCTCGAACCACCAACCTATTGGTTAACAGCCGAACGCTCTAACCATTGAGCCACGGAAGCCCAAAAATTAAATGTTCGTCAGGTATTGTGGAAAAACTCTGACATTTTACGTTACATCTGAGACGTCACAACACTTCTCCCGGATGGGCTCGAACCACCAACCTATTGGTTAACAGCCGAACGCGCTAACAATTGAGCCACGGAAGCTCAGAAAATAAATGGTTATCACGTATTATGGAAAAAGTTTGACTTTTCACGCTACATCTGAGACCTCACAACACCGCTCCCGGATGGGCTCGAACCACCAACCTTTCGATTAACAGCCGAACGCGCTAACCATTGAGCCACGGAAGCCCAGAAATTAAATGTTCGTCTGGTATTGTGGAAAAACTCTGACATTTTACGTTACCTCTGAGACGTCACAACACCTCTCCCGGATGGGCTCGAACCACCAACCTATTGGTTAACAGCCGAACGCGCTAACCATTGCGCCACTGAAGCCCAAAAATTAAATTTTCGTCAGGTATTGAGGTAAAACTTTGACTTTTTACTTCACATCTGAGACCTCACAACACCGCTCCCGGATGGGCTCGAACCACCAACCTTTCGGTTAACAGCCGAACGCGCTAACCATTCGCCACGGACGCCCAAAAATTAAATGGTCGTCAGGTATTGTGGAAAAACTTTGGCTATTTACGTTAGTTAGAAGGTTACTTTTGATTTTTGAAAATAAAGTTTGCAGGCTCGTAACTCTGGTTCTACCAGAGATACGGGGATGTAAATAATGTGACCTTGACACAAATGTTCGGATAATTATAAAGTTCTTTGAATGTTCCAAGCAAAAAAAAAACTTCGCGGTTTCGAACCTGTGGCCTTCCGGGAGTGAGGCGGATGCGATAACCGCTACACTAAAGATATGCTATTATTTTTAATCGAAAGAACAGGGTCAAGTAATTAAGCAATACGTGAACAAACAAACCCCTCCATAGAAAATGCATTAGACTATACTTTGCAGGCTCGTAACTCTGTTTCTACTGGAGATACGGGGATGTCCTTTGAGTATGTTATAGTCCAATTTGTCCCCCATCTAACCATAGTAAAAACATTGAGCTACGACAAACAGTAGTCGAGTATTTAAGCTAATCGTAAACAAACAAACCCCTCTATAGGAAATGCATTAGACTATACTTTGCAGGCCCATAACTCTGTGTCTACTAGAGATACGGGGATGTCCTTAGGATATGTTATAGTCCAAATTGTCCCCCATCTAACCATACTAAAAACTTTGGGCTTCGACAAACAGGGGCCGAGATATTAAGCAAAATGTTCGTCAACTTTGGTATCGTCTCACTTATTTTTATTATGTTACTTATGATTTTTGCACGAAACTTTGGAGGCTCATAACTCTTGTTCTACAAGAGATACTGGGATCTCCTTTGGATATGTTATAGTACTCTTTGCTCCCCATACAAGGATACTTTAAACTTGAGGCTACCTCAATATCGTCGTCAACTTATTTTTTGTCTCACTTATTGTTAGAAGGTTACTTTTGATTTTTGAAAATAAACTTTGCAGGCTCGTAACTCTGTTTCTACTGGAGATACGGGGATGTCCTTTGAGTATGTTATAGACCAATTTGTCTTCCATCTAGCCATACTAAGAATTAGGGCTTCGACAAACAGTAGTCGAGTAATTAAGCTAATCGTAAACAAACAAACCCCTCCATAGGAAATACATTAGACTAAATTCTGGAGGCTCGTAACTCTGGTTCTACCAGAGATACGGGGTTGTAAATAATGTGACCTTGACACAAATGTTCGGATAATTATAAAAAAAAAACTTCGCGGTTTCGAACCTTTGGCCTTCCGGGAGTGAGGCGGATGCGATAACCGCTACACTAAAGATGTGTTACTATTTTTAATCGAAAAAACAGGGTCAAGTAATTAAGCAATACGTGAACAAACAAACCCCTCCATAGAAAATGCATTAGACTATACTTTGCAGGCTCGTAACTCTGTTTCTACTGGAGATACGGGGATGTCCTTTTAGTATGTTGTAGTCCAATTTGTCCCCCATCTAACCATACTAAAAACATTGAGCTACGACAAACAAGGGCCGAGTAATTAAGCTAAACGTAAACAAAAAAACCGTCCATAGGAAATACATTAGACTAAATTCTGGAGGCTCGTAACTCTGGTTCTACCAGAGATACGGGGATGTAAATAATGTGACCTTGACACAAATGTTCGGATAATTATCAAAAAAAACTTTGGTTGGTGGTTCGAGCCCATACGGGAGCGGTGTTGTGAGTTCTCAGATGTGACGTAAAAAGTCAAAGTTTTTCCACAATACCTGACAACCATTGAATTTCTGAGCTTCCTTGGCTCAATGGTTAGCGCGTTCGGCTGTGAACTGAAAGGTTGGTGGTTCGAGCCCATCTGGGAGCGGTGTTGAGGTCTCAGATGTGACGTAAAAAGTCAAAGTTTTTCCACAATACCTGACAACCATTGAATTTCTCAGCTTCCGTGGCTCAATGGTTAGCGCGTTCGGCTGTTAACTGAAAGGTTGGAGGTTCGAGCCCATACGGGAGCGGTGTTGTGAGGTCTCAGATGTCACGTAAAAAGTCAAAGTTTTTCCACAATACCTGACGACGATATAATTTTTGGGCTTCCGTTGCGCAACGGTTATCGCGTTCATCTGTTAACCGAAAGGTTGGTGGTTCGGGCTTACCCGGGAGCGGTGTTGTGGGGTCTCAGATGTAGCGTAAAAAGTCATAAGTTTTCCACAATACATGACAACATTTTAAATTCTTATTTTCCGTGGCGCAATGCTTAGTGCGTTCGGCTGTTAACTGAAAGGTTGGGGGTTCGAGCCCATCCGGGAGCGGTGTTGTGAGGTCTCAGATGTGACGTAAAAAGTCAAAGTTTTTCCACAATACCTGACGACGGTATAATTTTTGGGCTTCCGTTGCGCAATGGTTAGCGCGTTCGGCTGTTAACCGAAAGGTTGGTGGTTCGAGCCCATACGGGAGCGGTGTTGTGAGGTCTCAGATGTGACGTAAAAAGTAAAAGTTTTTCCACAATATCTGACAGACATTGAATTTTTGAGCTTCCGTGGCTCAATGGTTAGCACGTTCGGCTGTTAACTGAAAGGTTGGTGGTTCGAGCCCATCCGGGAGCGGTGTTGTGAGGTCTCAGATGTGACGTAAAAAGTCAAAGTTTTTCCACAATACCTGACGACTATATATTTTTTGGGGTTCCGTTGCGCAACGGTTATCGCGTTCATCTGTTAACCGAAAGGTTGGTGGTTCGGGCCCACCCGGGAGCGGTGTTGTGAGATCTCAGAAGGAACGTAAAAAGCCAAAGTTTTTCTACAATACCTGACAACATTTTAAATTCTAAGCTTCCATGGCGCAATGCTTAGTGCGTTCGGCTGTTAACCGAAAGGTCGGTGGTTCGGGCCCACCCAGGAGCGGTGTTGTGAGGCCTCAGATGTGACGTAAAAAGTCAAAGTTTTCCCACAATACCTGACGAACATTTATTTTTTGGGCTTCCGTGGCGCAATGGTTAGCGCATTCGGCTGTTAACCGAAAGGTTGGTGGTTCGAGCCCATCCCGGAGCGGTGTTGTGGAGTCTCATATGTGACGTAAAAATTCAAAGTTTTTCCACAATACCTGACGGCCATTTAATTTTTGGGCTTCCGTGGCGCAATGGTTAGCGAATTCGGCTGTTAACCGAAAGGTTGGTGGTTCGAGCCCATACGGGAGCGGTGTTGTGAGTTCTCAGATGTGACGTAAAAAGTCAAAGTTTTTCCACAATACCTGACAACCATTGAATTTCTGAGCTTCCTTGGCTCAATGGTTAGCGCGTTCGGCTGTAAACTGAAAGGTTGGTGGTTCGAGCCCATCTGAGAGAGGTGTTGAGGTCTCAGATGTGACGTAAAAAGTCAAAGTTTTTCCACAATACCTGACGACGATATAATTTTTGGGCTTCCGTTGCGCAACGGTTATCGCATTCATCTGTTAACCGAAAGGTTGGTGGTTCGGGCCCACCCGGGAGCGGTGTTGTGGGGTCTCAGATGTAGCGTAAAAAGTCATAAGTTTTCCACAATACATGACAACAATTTAAATTCTAATTTTCCGTGGCGCAATGCTTAGTGCGTTCGGCTGTTAACTGAAAGGTTGGTGGTTCGAGCCCATCCGGGAGCGGTGTTGTGAGGTCTCAGATGTGACGTAAAAAGTCAAAGTTTTTCCACAATACCTGACGACGATTATAATTTTGGGCTTCCGTTGCGCAATGGTTAGCGCGTTCGGCTGTTAACCGAAAGGTTGGTGGTTCGAGCCCATACGGGAGCGGTGTTGTGAGGTCTCAGATGTGACGTAAAAAGTAAAAGTTTTTCCACAATATCTGACAGACATTGAATTTTTGAGCTTCCGTGGCTCAATGGTTAGCACGTTCGGCTGTTAACTGAAAGGTTGGTGGTTCGAGCCCATCCGGGAGCGGTGTTGTGAGGTCTCAGATGTGACGTAAAAAGTCAAAGTTTTTCCACAATACCTGACGACGATATATTTTTGGGCTTCCGTTGCGCAACGGTTATCGCGTTCATCTGTTAACCGAAAGGTTGGTGGTTCGGGCCCACCCGGGAGCGGTGTTGTGAGATCTCAGAAGGAACGTAAAAAGCCAAAGTTTTTCTACAATACCTGACAACATTTTAAATTCTAAGCTTCCATGGCGCAATGCTTAGTGCGTTCGGCTGTTAACCGAAAGGTCGGTGGTTCGGGCCCACCCAGGAGCGGTGTTGTGAGGCCTCAGATGTGACGTAAAAAGTCAAAGTTTTCCCACAATACCTGACGAACATTTATTTTTGGGCTTCCGTGGCGCAATGGTTAGCGCATTCGGCTGTTAACCGAAAGGTTGGTGGTTCGAGCCCATCCCGGAGCGGTGTTGTGGAGTCTCATATGTGACGTAAAAATTCAAAGTTTTTCCACAATACCTGACGGCCATTTAATTTTTGGGCTTCCGTGGCGCAATGGTTAGCGAATTCGGCTGTTAACCGAAAGGTTGGTGGTTCGAGCCCATACGGGAGCGGTGTTGTGAGTTCTCAGATGTGACGTAAAAAGTCAAAGTTTTTCCACAATACCTGACAACCATTGAATTTCTGAGCTTCCTTGGCTCAATGGTTAGCGCGTTCGGCTGTAAACTGAAAGGTTGGTGGTTCGAGCCCATCTGAGAGAGGTGTTGAGGTCTCAGATGTGACGTAAAAAGTCAAAGTTTTTCCACAATACCTGACGACGATATAATTTTTGGGCTTCCGTTGCGCAACGGTTATCGCATTCATCTGTTAACCGAAAGGTTGGTGGTTCGGGCCCACCCGGGAGCGGTGTTGTGGGGTCTCAGATGTAGCGTAAAAAGTCATAAGTTTTCCACAATACATGACAACAATTTAAATTCTAATTTTCCGTGGCGCAATGCTTAGTGCGTTCGGCTGTTAACTGAAAGGTTGGTGGTTCGAGCCCATCCGGGAGCGGTGTTGTGAGGTCTCAGATGTGACGTAAAAAGTCAAAGTTTTTCCACAATACCTGACGACGATATAATTTGGGCTTCCGTTGCGCAATGGTTAGCGCGTTCGGCTGTTAACCGAAAGGTTGGTGGTTCGAGCCCATCCGGGAGCGGTGTTGTGAGGTCTCAGATGTGACGTAAAAAGTCAAAGTTTTTCCACAATATCTGACAGACATTGAATTTCTGAGCTTCCGTGGCTCAATGGTTAGCGCGTTCGGCTGTTAACTGAAAGGTTGGTGGTTCGAGCCCATCCGGGAGCGGTGTTGTGAGGTCTCAGATGTGACGTAAAAAGTCAAAGTTTTTCCACAATACCTGACGACGATATATTTTTGGCTTCCGTTGCGCAACGGTTATCGCGTTCATCTGTTAACCGAAAGGTTGGTGGTTCGGGCCCACCCGGGAGCGGTGTTGTGAGATCTCAGAAGGAACGTAAAAAGCCAAAGTTTTTCTACAATACCTGACAACATTTAAATTCTAAGCTTCCATGGCGCAATGCTTAGTGCGTTCGGCTGTTAACCGAAAGGTCGGTGGTTCGAGCCCACCCAGGAGCGGTGTTGTGAGGCCTCAGATGTGACGTAAAAAGTCAAAGTTTTCCCACAATACCTGACGAACATTTATTTTTTGGGCTTCCGTGGCGCAATGGTTAGCGCATTCGGCTGTTAACCGAAAGGTTGGTGGTTCGAGCCCATCCCGGAGCGGTGTTGTGAGGCCTCAGATGTTACGTAAAAAGTCAAAACTTTTCCACAATACCTGACGACCATTTAATTTTGGGCTTCCGTGGCGCAATGGTTAGCGCGTTCGGCTGTTAACCGAAAGGTTGGTAGTACGAGCTTATCCGGGAGCGGTGTTGTGTGTTGTCAGATGTAACCCAAAATATAAATGTTTTCCACAATACCTGAAGACCACTTAATTTTGGGCTTCCGTTGCGCAATGGTTTGCGCGTTCGGCTGTTAACAGAAAGGTTGGTGGTTCGAGCACACCCGGGAGCAATGCTGTGAGGTCTCAGATGTTACGTAAAAAGTCAGTTTTTTCCACAATACCTGACGAACATTTAATTTTTGGGCTTCCGTGGCGCAATGGTTAGCGCGTTCAGCTGTTAACCGAAAGGTTGGTGGTTCGAGCCCACCCGGGAGAGGTGTTGTGGGGTCTCAGATGTAGCGTGAAAAGTCAAAACTTTCCACGATACGTGACAACCATTAATTCTGAGCTTCCGTGGCGCAATGGTTGGGCGGACGGCTGTTGACCAATAGGTTGGTGGTTCGAGCCCATCCGGGAGAGGTGTTGTGGGGTCTCAGATGTAGCGTAAAAAGTCAAAACTTTTCCACAATACGTGAAACCATTTAATTTCTGAGCTTCCGTGGCGCAATGGTTAGCGCGTTCAGCTGTTAACCGAAGGGTGGTGGTTCGAGCCCACCGGGAGAGGGTTGTGGGGTCTCAGATGGTACGTAAAAAGTCAGTGTTTTTCCACAATACCTGACGAACATTTTTTTTTTTGGCTTCCGTGGGCAATGGTTAGCGCG
>JAEQBA010002096.1:101884-141966 GCA_019434445.1 Phalangium opilio | reverse complement strand
AAGGAACCATTCTTTAAAATATTTAAACCCATCTTCAATGTTCTACATAACTAAGTCAACTTGCGAGTGGACTTTTAATTTTGATTGCATGCCATTCTCAAATTTCCAGCGGTCATATTCTGCTGAAAATTATTCTCCTCCTACCTTTCCCAAGCTCGCTCAGTGGTCAATCCGGATCAAAATTAAGGCTTTTCATTGGCAGTGGCGGTTATGAACACATTGAACTTAGGGTTGTGATTGGATGTAGGTAAGAGTTGATAGGAGGAGGAAGAAAACGCATTCTAGTTCAGTTCAGTTTATTTTTTCGTGAACAATGAACTGTGGGTGTAAGGTCAGTGCAATAACCTTTACACTAAATGTTTAAGTGCTTTACGCCATCTAGTTTATGAACCTTAACTTCACCATACATGTTCCCATGGGTTAGGGGACCTTGTGTACTGTGTTTAATCATACCGACATGACATTGGAAAAGCTATTTATAAGGGTATTGAAATGTAAATTCCTGTATTTTTTGGTAGGTGTAATACAATTAAATTTATTATAAATAACGTGTTTGACATGAACCCGAATGGGAACTATTTTTAACCTCTTTAGTAGGAATTTCTCTTCATTTTCTTCTGTCACTAACAGGTTTATTTTGGCAAATTGAATTTGGCAATACATGGACAGTGTACTGTAATAACTTCATTGACTGTCATAACACCACATAGCAGAGGAATTCTAACTGGATAAAACATAAGGGATCACAGATAGGTTAAATGATGTCAATGAGCAAGATTGTTGGTTGGAAGAGATCAAAAAGATATTGAGCATCTTAAGGCTATATCCATAAAGCTTAGTTAAAGAGGCACATTTTATAGGTTTCGACTTTGTCACCGAAAACATTAGACTAATCGCGATTGAGATTCAGATTTAGAAAATTTGCGATTGAAGACAGCTTATCTTCCCCATCGGACGGAGAAATACAGTTTTCAGATTCTAACGAAGGAAGTAAAAGAATCGAATTCCGGTTTTAAAGTCAAATATTTTAGAAAAAAGCCCGGAACGAATGGACTTGGACGGCTACGACAAAAACGCAAGGCTTATTTAATTATCTATAAGCATTCAAGCCAAATAGATGTAGAAAAGCATGGTACCGCCAACGCCGCCTATATATATAAAGCCCGTGCACCGTGCTCTAACAGGAGGGGACTTTAGCTGTATAGGATTGTCATTTTATCTGAATAGGAGGCGCGATTAACAATAAATTTTCAAAAAGTAGGTCTTGTTCGGACTAGAACATTTATCTTGATTAGTTGACCAATATCGACTATCTTGTTTTCTAATATCAATTATCATGTAAGTTTTTGGTTGTTTATCTCATTTTACGTACAAAACGAATTTTTCGTTTTTGTTTTAAGCTTTTTAAAACTTGGAATCAGAAAAAAGATTAACATTGGCTTATTTTGTGAATAACAACAAAAAGTATGACATTAGTAAATTTTTGGATTATTAAAAATGAATATTTTTTTACTTTTACAGATCTTTTTACTAACTTTAAAAAAAAAAGAAAGCAATTTCTATGTACACATTTTTTGGCTTCAGGTCTAAGTAGGAACAAATTTATACATAGACATTTTTGGCTTTACGTCTTTTTAGGAAATTTAACTAGGAAGAAATTTATATATAAACATTTTTTGGCTTTTTCTAGGAACAAATTTATATATACACATTTTTTAGAAACTTTAACTAGGAAGAAATCTATATACACACACATTTTTTAGAAACTTTAACTAGGAAGAAATTTATATACACACACATTTTTTAGGAACTTTAACTAGGAAGAAATTTATATACACACATTTTTAGGAACTTTAACTAGGAAGAAATTTATATACACACATTTTAAGGAACTTTAACTAGGAAGAAATTTATATTTTGACTTTTTCTTGGAACTAATTTATATATACACATATTTTAGGAACTTTAAGTAGGAAGATATTTATATATACTCATTTTTAGGAACTTTTAGGAAGAAATTTATATATACACATTTTTTGACTTTTTTCTTGGAACTAATTTATATACACATTTTTAGGAAGAAATTTATATATACACATTTTTTTAGGAACTTTAAGTAGGAAGAAATTTACATATACACATTTTTGCCTTTTTTAATTGATTATAGGAACAACAATTTTATACACACATTTTTGCTAGCTACAAAATTATTTTTAAACCTTTACGTGACAGAGGTTTTTTATTAATTTTTTTGAAGCTTGCGACTCTATCAGTAGCATCGGTTGCGTAGTTCGTGAAAAGAGGTCTCAAATACTTTTGTAAAAGAACTTTCGGTAATTCGGAGTTGTTGCAATGGAATTCAATAGGTTTTCTGAAGTGTGGTAAAATTATGTCCGTATAATTCTCCAGCACATTGTTTCGAGGGAATAAATGAAGAGACCATTGAACAAAATCAGTTACGAGAGCTAGATATGCTATTAATGTAGCGGGCAATCGCGTATTGAGCAGCGCGAGGGGGTTATTTGCTATAAAACTACAAAATAATTGAGTATAACCACACGTTGAGGATATAAGAAAAAACATAAATTTATTTACATGAGTTTAGTAAAAGAAAACATTTTAACCTCTCTCAACCATATCTTGGTTAGATCTCTCGTTTTCCCTTTCCTCTCCCTCAACCCCGGCTCTCAACGCCTCTTGCGGACAAAAGGGGTTTTGCGGGAACCATATGTGAAAATTTTCCATCCTCGTGGTCACCGCGCTTCCAAATATACGACCGAGAGAAAGCGTCAGAGACGTTCGTCTCCTGTAGACAAACGACCGAGGGTAAAAAACGATTGACGAAATCACGGGTCCGAATGGCAGTGATGTCCGTACCAACACCGCGCACGTTAAAACTTAGGAGTGAATAATTCATAAAACTGGGAATTAATTTGTAACGGTGCCATCAGGAACCGCGATCGTGGAAGCGAGACGCTCAATTGCGCCTGAGAGTCGATAATACGCGTTGCGAGTGTTCTTACGTAACGACTCAGACGCGATTGCTTTAATAGCAGGATCAGTCAAACCAACCACTAAAACTTGACGAGCGAGTGATAGGAGGGAGGGTTCGTCTGTTGGCAAATTTGGCGAACGACGTCGGTAGGGGCGTTGAGGGCTTCAGCGATAAAGGACACAACGGCGTCAATAGGGAAAATGGCCGGGAAAGGCCCTTTAGGGTCGGACCAAGTGTTCGCGGCGGGGTCGTAGGAATAGCGCGACTGAGACGCTTGACGCTGTTTCTTGGCGCGAGGGGCTGGACGGGAAGGAGCAGACATTGGTGTAATGTCTAATTTTCGCTTCGCAAGACGCTTCTTGCGCTAACTAGTAACCGTCTTGACGGAGGGATCATTATCAAAGTCAGTGACCTCATCACCATCGGTGGTATAGTCCGAATCAGTTTCCAACGGGATGTTGGAATCGTTAGGGGGCGGTTTGTCATTGGAAAGTGCGGACGAAGACCTTTCAGAAACGGTAACATCCATGGCGACAGGGGCATGGTTAGCAGTTGAAATGGGGACAATGCCTTGGGTAGGCGTCGTAGCCAAAGCTGATGTGGAAGAGGTCATCGTGACCGTCACGGAGGGAGCGGACACGGTAGACGAAGTTGTAGGGGGAGAGGCAGGCGTAGTTGTAGGAGTTGTCTGTTTTGAAGGGCAATTTCGGTTAATATGTCCAGTGATACCACAGGCGTTACATCGCACTGGTTGGTTTACGCCAATCGTGTGACGCACGTTATTGACTAGGATCGTTATGTAAGGTGGTAATTTTCGGAACGCGTCATCCGAAGCAAACAAAACGGTGGCTTCACGGCGCGCGCAACGATTATGCCGAAAATCAGTTAGATTAACCGCAGCAGTAAGGCTGCGGATCTTGCCCTGAACGGTGCCATAATGTGATAGGACGGAACGCAAATGGTCATCAGAAACCGCAGGTGACACACCAGAGAGCGTAACCTTCTTGGGGGCAACCCCAAGAGGGAAACAATCCAACTGAGCATTACGAAAGGCAAGGCCGTCCGCAATTAATTGAAGGGCCCAAGATTTGTCCGAAAAGTAGACAAAAACCTGGCCGTTTTCACGGTAGATATCAGTGACGTTTTTAGCAGGTACGATGGACGTAATGGCAACGAGGAACTCCTCGATTGTAGCTCGGTGTTGGGAAGCACAGAAAGAGATACCTCTTTCCGAACTGTCATCCTTAACGGTGAATGAGAAGGTATGCGGTGGGAGGGAAGAGTTAGCCGTTGAACCAGTGAGCGAGGCCGAGGCGACGGTAGCCCAGGAAGAGCTGGCGAGGACTCCCGGGAGAAGCGACGGTAGCCGCAGAAGAGACGGTAAGCGAGGCGGCGGGGACTCCCGGTAGAGAGGCCGAAGCGACGGTAGCCGCCGTTGAGCCGGCGGGCGAGGCAGCGGTGGTTCCCGGGAGAGGCGGAGAGGCAACGCTAGGCAGCGAAGCGCAGCGTTTTAGGGAAGCCGAGGCTTCAGTTATCGATGTTTCCAGCGACGCCGAAGGAAAGAGGGTGCCATACATGATAAACAAGGAAAATTACCGGCCGCGTGGTAGGCCAAGGCCCAAAGGACGCTGAACCGACTAAATCACTCAAAAAGCGACAAAACCGGTAAAATAAAGTCAAAAAAGGCAAAATACCTTTCGGGCAGTCCTTTAAAAAACCAGGTGCGTAAAAAACCGCACATAAATCGAACTAATAACTATCGAAAAAGCCGCAAAAAAGCGCACTGAAAAAAACACTCACTCACACTCGAAATGAGAGAGAGAGAAAGAGAGAGAGAAAGAGAAACAGAGAGAAAGAGTGAGAAAGGGAGAAAGAGAAAGAGAGAGAAAGGGAGAGAGAGAAAAAGAGAGAGTTGTTTTGTTTGTTTTTAAATTGGCTTTATTTAGCGTCACAAGAGTATTAGAACATATTAGAAAAACAAATAATCATAAACCGTGTCATATTAAATAACAAGAACCACAAGAATATAATTTATTATTGCAACACAAAAGTATCAAAACAGAACTGAATTATCAAACAAATATTAAAACTGTATCAAATTAAAAAGAATAACGCTATATTGGTTGGATGCCCCAATTTCTGTTAAAGGCATTAATGTGGTCAGTACTTTGCAAAAGAGCATAGCTTCGCCGAGCCCTGTAGCGAGCAATTACACGTAATTTACAGGAATAAATTTTTTGGGCAATAAATGCCCCAAAACCCGGAGAGATAAAATCAATATTACTAATGTTGAGAAACATGTCTCTTAAAACAACTTTACCAATTAGAAAAACCAGGTTACAAAATTTATGATTGCCTTGGGAGCAAACTAAATAGAAAACTTCCGAAAGGGAATGTTCATGACCGTTAATGTGGAAACCCACGCTATTAAAGAATTAAATAACAAAAGTGCCACAGGGCAATCAAAATAGGCGTGTTGAAATGTTCCAATCGAAGGGCAAAAAACACAATATGGAGACAAGTCCGGAATTAAGTGGGCGAGTCGCGACGGATAAGGTAAGGCACTATGCAAAGCACGCCTTTGGACAGCGTGTTCGAAACGGGTATTGAAGGGAGCAAGTCGAGCGACACTCCACGTCAAAAAAATATCAGTCTGAGGTTCATTTACCACTAGAACGGGAGGTCGTATACGAAATGTTTTCAAAATAAGGCAACGGTAAAGGTCGTGAGAAGAAGATTTGCCTCTTAACATGACCCTTACTACCCCATGGTGAGTAGGGCATTCGGCCTCAAATACAGGAGCGTCAGAGCGTCCAAAGACATTATCCGATATAAGCCCTCGAACACAAAAGACACGGGGGAATAAACGTATTAAAGTGGTCTGTACAGCGCGATGTTGAAGCAACATAACCCGTGTTGGGCGCGTCACCGAAAATAAAGTATGGGAAGGGACAAAGTGACCATTCAGATCTATAAAATCGCGTATACGGCATAAACCGGACCGCACGTAGAAGCCATGAAGGGCTGCGTTTAATGATACACCTTCTGCAGTAGTGATGTAAGGGGAGTCCGGTAGCGACATAAAAACGTCAAGAGTAATAAACTCAGAAATAATACGAAAAGGGAGCGCATTCCACGACACAATTAAAGACTGATAGTATTGATCTTTAAGCCGCATCGCGAAGCGACGTAGAAAACAGTCCCGAAAGTCCATAACAGAATCGGAACGCGTATTAAGCACGGCATTGGCCAACATAGCGTGAGGAGATTTTCCGATATCACGAGTGAGAAGATCATGCAGACGCTATACGGAAGGACATCGTTTTAGTAGCGAGGGACACAAGTCCAACTCCATCGAAACGTCTTTCCTGATATAAGGTATCGGATTTAATCCAGTGAGTGCCGTCCCAGATAAAGTCCAGGATAAGCTTCTGAGCGGACCGCAGGAACTCAGCAGGAGGCTGAAGTACTTTGATACAGTGCCATAGGACACTACCAGCAAGGTGATTAAACACCAGAACTCTGCCGGCAACAGAGCAGTGATGACGGTAGCGAAACCACCGACCAAGCACTTTGCGAAACCGGAGCAACAGTACATCCCAGCTTTGTAACACATAGTCATTGGCGTTGCCGAGATATATTTCGAGGAATTTACCGCCATCAGACCTTGATTGTATACCAAGAGATTGATCAAGACGACCTTTCCAAGAACCACTCCATAGGACGAAGCTCTTGGCATAATTTACCTTAGCACCCGACGAAGCACAATATTGTTCAAGGCAAAAACGCAAGACGCCGAAATCGTTATCATGACGTAAGACCGCGTCAAAATCGTCCGCGTAAGTCGCGTTAAAAATGCTATAGTGAGTAGGTCCAACGCGAGAACTAAGTTTCTTCCGTAGCAAGACCATTAACGGTTCAACCGCGAGGGAAAACAGAAGGGCCGAGAGCGGACATCCTTGACGGCCCCAGTAGCACAAGCCTTCCGCATAACAGTCGGTTAAAGGTCGAATAGTCGGTTTACGGTCCAGTCGGCTGTACCGTGCTTATTCCGACACTTTTCCGACTTATGAAGCCGACTACTTCTTTTAGTTGGCAATGCCGACATTTATCTGACAGTTGGAACTGAGATGGTTTAAAGTAGGCTTGCCTACCGTCTAGAAAATTCCAACTTATTTTCTGCCAATTGATTACCGACTCTTTCGCGCTAGTCGGTATTGTGACGTGTAAGAAGAGTAAAATTAAAAGCAGAGTTATGCTTAGGCCGTTTAGTAACCGACATTTATCCGACAGTTGGAACTGAAATGGTTTAAAGTAGGCTTGCCTACCGTCTAGAAAATTCCAACACATTTTTTGCCAATTGATTACCAACTCCCTCGCGCTAGTCGGTATTGTGACGTTTAAGAAGAGTAAAATTAAAAGGAATGTCATTCTTAGGCCGTTTAGTAACCGACATTTATCCGACAGTTGGAACTGTGGTGGTTTGAAGTATGCTTGCCTACCGTCCTAAACATGTAACCTATTTTTGCCAATTGATTACCAACTCCTTCCCGCTAGTCAGTATTGTCACGTTTAAAAAGAGTAAGATGAAAAACGAAGTTGTTGGTAGGCCTTCTTTTTCCGTGGGACGGTTTTTTTGACTTTTACTATTCCGCATATGCCACCAAAATATTTTTGTTAAATATTTAACTATATTTCGACCCACAATCAGAAGTTGATAATACTATATTTTTGACAACACTAGAAACATAACGTTACAAAAAACTGCAAAGCAAGAAAACACATCTGATTTTCTAGTTTGAATTTTCCCTCCTGTAATATCTCGGGTCAGGTGACACGCCTCTGTTCTATTGGCGTAACTAAGGTAACGCCATGCACGTTATCATCGAAGAGGGCGCTGCTAGTGCGAAAGCAAGTCAGCCTTTCCAGTATCTCTGACGCTGCTGAGTCGTTAGAATGTTTAAACGAGATTTTTGTGGTCGAAAATGATTAGTTCTAGGCTTGCTAACTTTAAATTTCATCGCTAAGGTTCTTTCTCACATTATATAAACTAGAAACGTCTTCGTTTGTCACGTAAGGTTTGAATTTTGTCATTAAATTATCAATTTATCTACCTCTTAGAGCCATTTTTATGCTAAGCCTTTGCTTTTTACCTAGCTTCTCATCTGCTGGGAACCACACCCCTTTAAAGTGAAACCAAAACTTAAACGTTTATGTATACCTTCAATTTCTTTGTTTGAATATAAAAGAAGCAAGTGTTTTGGGGCGCTTGTAGTTCAAAAACCTTATATATTAAGTATTTTAGAGATTTTGGTTGTGAAAATAATACTGAATTCCAAAATAGATCTCAATGTGTTTTAGTTACAGAATTTTTATGCGGTTTCAAACATTTTAAGAGAAAAATGTGTCAAGTAATACCCTTTAGAATTGTATGTTTTTCTTTTTCCTTAAAAAATCTGTAAGTGTATATTTTTCATTAAGATTTTTGTAATTTAAGAGATAGTAATTGGCCAAATCGAAGATATTAACGATGAATATTAATAAATGCTTTAATTGATGTAAATATTATACTCGCCCTGAAAAATTTAACTTTTTGTTAAAACCAATTTGCTAGGCAGCTAATATTTTCATTCGACTAGTCGTGTCATATAGAATACATTGTTTAATATTTGAAATTGTTATAATTGACCTGCATGTTACTTGAAATATAAAAAGTACAAATTCTTAAGTGTTGTTCATTGAAAATGTATTAAAGAATAGGTATCAGTATCCTTTACTATAAGCGAATGAAGCCTCGAGTTAAGGCTTGATCGTCGCAAAACCATCGGGCCTCGAGTTAAGGTTTGATCGTCGCAAAAGCGTCGGACCTCTTGCTGACAGGCGGTTAAGTCGACTCTCAAACGTGTTGGATGAGGGTCGTATATCATTCGTGTCGTAACAGTCGGTAAACCAGTGGGCCGTAGTCCCACCGGGCGGACATTTTGATTCTCAAACCCTTACTCTACCAGCCCTTTACCGACGATTTACCGTTCCTATACTAAAAAGCCGCGAAATCGTCGGATTGAGCGCGGCTTTAGGTAGACATAATGACGCCGACCTATAGTCGGCCAACAGTCGTTTTATAGTCGCCTCATAACAGTCTGAAAACCGGCGGGCCGTCGTCCCGCCGGGCGGACATTTCGACTCTCAAACCCTTACTCTACCAGCCCTTTACCGACGATTTACCGTTCCTATACTAAAAAGCCGCGAAATCGTCGGATTGAGCGCGGCTTTAGGTAGGCATAATGACGCCGACCTGTAGTCGGCCAACAGTCGTTTTATAGTAGCCTCAAAACAGTAGGAAAACCGGCGGGCCATCGTCCCTCCAGGCGGACATTTCGACTTTCAAACCATTACTCTCCCGACTTATTAGTGACTTTTTACCAACTCGTCGGTAACACACAAAGCCGACCATGTAGGCCCTACGTCGGCAGTGCTACTGGGGGGATACCACGTTGGAAAGGTATAACATTAGTAATTGTATTGTTAAAGCGCAACCGAAACACGGAGTCGCGATATAGCACTTTCAGATGACCGAGGAACGAAGGAGAGACGCCGAAAGCCTCAAGTACGCGAAAAAGATAGGCATGATCCACGCGATCAAAAGCCTTTTCAAAGTCTATGTTGACAATAGCTAATGGCCCATTGGATGAGTTCGCGGTAGAAAGAAGGTCACGTAGCGTAGATATGGTGTGATGAATCGTGCGACCGTGAACACCGTACGACTGCGATTCATGTATAACCGAGGTAGCGACAGTCTTAAGCCGTATCGCGAGACATTTTCCATATAATTTGTAATCTGTATTAGTAATGGAGAGCGGTCTCCAATTACGTATGTCAAATAGATCGCCAGATGTTTCCAGAAGCGACATTACCGACTCAGAAAACCTTTGGTTAAAATGTGTATTGTGTTGCAAATCAGCAAAAAGAGACACGAGGACCGGCCCCAGAAGGTTCCAATATTTAAGGTACCGGCAAACCGTCAATGCCAGACGCTTTACCCCCAGTAGCACTGCCGACGTAGGGCCTACATGGTCGGCTTTGTGTGTTACCGACGAGTTGGTAAAAAGTCACTAATAAGTCGGGAGAGTAATGGTTTGAAAGTCGAAATGTCCGCCTGGAGGGACGACGGCCCGCCGGTTTTCCTACTGTTTTGAGGCTACTATAAAACGACTGTTGGCCGACTATATCTCGGCGTCATTATGCCTACCTTAAAGCCGCGCACAATCCGACGATTGCACGGCTTTTTAGTATAGGAACGGTAAATCGTCGGTAAAGGGCTGGTAGAGTAAGGGTTTGAGAGTCGAAATGTCCGCCCGGCGGGACGACGGCCCGCCGGTTTTCCGACTGTTATGAGGCGACTATAAAACGACTGTTGGCCGACAATATGTCGGCGTCATTATGCCTACCAAAAGCCGCGCTCAATCCGACGATTTCGCGGCTTTTTATTATAGGAACGGTAAATCGTCGGGAAAAGGGCTGGTAGAGTAAGGGTTTGAGAGTCGAAATGTCCGCCCGGTGGGACGACGGCCCACTGGTTTACACGACACGAATGAAATACGACTCTCATCCAACACGTTTGAGAGTCGACTTAACCGCCTGTCAGCAAGAGGTCCGACGGTTTTGCGACGATCAAGCCTTAACTCGAGGCTTCATTCGCTTATAGTAAAGGATACTGATACCTAGTATTGAAATTTCTTTATTACATTTTCAATGGAAATATTAGCTGCCTTGCTAATTGGTTTTAACAAAAAGTAAAATTTTTCAGGGCGAGTATAATATTTACATCAATTAAAGCATTTATTATTATTCTTTGTTAATATCTTCGATGTGGCCAGTTGCTATCTATTAAATTACAAATATCTTAATGAAAAATATACACTTACAGATTTTTTAAGAAAAAAGAAAAACATACAATTCTAAAGGGTATTACTTGACACATTTTTCTCTTAAAATGTTTGAAACCGAATAAAAATTCTGTAACTAAAACAAATTGAGATCTATTTTGGAATTCAGTATTATTTTCACAACCAAAAATCTTTAAAATACTTAATATATATGGTTTTTGAACTCCAAGCGCCCCAAAACATTTTGTTTCTTTTATATAAAAACAAAGAAACTGAAGGTATACGAAAACGTTTAAGTTTTGGTTTCACTTTGTAGGGGTGTGGTTCCCAGCAGATGAGAAGCTAGGTAAAAAGCAAAGGCTTATGCATTAAACTGAATCTAAGAGGTAGATAAATTGATAATTCAATAACAAAATTCAAACCTTACGTGACAAACGAAGACGTTTCTAGTTTATATAGTGTGACAAAGAACCTTAGCGATGAAATTAAAAGTTAGCAAGCCTAGAACTAATCATTTTCAACCACAAAAATCTCGCTTAAACATTCTAACGACCCAGCCGCGTCAGAGATACTGGAAAGGCTGACTTGCTTTCGCACTAGCAGCGCCCTCTTCGATTATGACGTGCATGGCGTTACCTTAGTTACGCCAATAGAACAGAGGCGTGTCACCTGACCCGAGAAATTACAGGAGGGAAAATTCAAACTAGAAAATCAGATGTGTTTTCTTGCTTTGCAGTTTTTTGTAACGTTATGTTTCTAGTGTTGTCAAAAATATAGTATTATCAACTTCTGATTGTGGGTCGAAATATAGTTAAATATATAACAAAAACATTTTGGAGGCATATGCGGAATAGTAAAAGTCAAAAAAACCGTCCCACGGAAAAAGAAGGCCCACCAACAACTTCGTTTTTCATTTTACTCTTTTTAAACGTGACAATACCGACTACAGGGAAGGAGTTGGTAATCAATTGGCAAAAAATGTGTTGGAAATTTCTAGACGGTAGGCAAGCCTACTTCAAACCACCACAGTTCCAACTGTCGGATAAATGTCGGTAACTAAACGGCCTAAAAATAACTTTGCTTTTAAATTTACTCTTCTTAAACGTCACCATACCGACTAGCGCGAGGGAGTTGGTAATCAATTGGCAAAAAATGTTTTGAAAATTTCTAGACGGTAGGCAAGCCTACTTTAAACCATCTCAGTTCCAACTGTCGGATAAATGTCGGTAACTAAACGGCCTAAAAATAACTTTGCTTTTAAATTTACTCTTCTTAAACGTCACCATACCGACTAGCGCGAGAGAGTCGGTAATCAATTGGCAAAAAACATGTTGGAATTTTCTAGACGTTAGGCAAGCCTACTTTAAACCATTTCAATTCCAACTGTCAGATAGATGTCGGCATTGCCAACTAAAAGAAGTAGTCGGCTTCATGAGTCGGAAAAGTGTCGGAATAAGCATGGTACAGCCGACTGGACCGTAAACCGACTATTCGACCTTTAACCGACTGTTATGCGGAAGGCTTGTGCTACTGGGGACCGCGAGGTAGTGAACGCAGCGCCGCAAAAAGTTCATCAGCAGTAATTGGTCCAGATAAAGTATCTTTTTCATCATTATCAAGTAGTGGTAGCTCATGTATTAAAGGAGTTTGGGACGAGTCGGCAAAGCGGGTATCGGGTAGGGAATAGAGATCGGAGTAGAATGAGAGAAGGCGTGTACGAATGGCACCGGGGTCACGAATCACGACTCCAGAAGAGTCATAAAGACCACGAATGATGGAGCGCGAACGAGTTTTGCGCGCAAGACTAAAAAATTCCTTAGAGGGTGTATCAATCGTATTAAAATGCGATTCACGGGCCCTTGCGAGTGAAGTTTGGGCTTGCAGTTCTTCCAAACTGCGCGTGTGTTCCAGCGTACCAGGGGCGGAGGAAGTAACTCGAGCCTCTAGCACCGAAACCGACATAGAGTCACGGATGAGCATCTCGTGAGAGAGCGTCATCGCATGAATTTTAACACTCGGTTTGAATATAGTGAACCACCAATAGCTCCAGGTTACCGCCGTAGGGCGCTGCAAAATGAGACGCTCTACTTCAGCACCCAAGGAGCTACCATAGGCATCACAATCCAGATGAGTGACCATCATACGCCAAAAAGGCGGACCGCGAGGAATAGATATCTCAGTTTGGAAGGAGCACAAGACCGCATCGTGATCCGAGAAAAACGTGGGTATGTGAGAAACTCTTAACAAGGTCGCAGTAGATGAGTAATAAATCCTATCCAGACGCGCGGAACGTAGAATACCGTTATTAGTCATCCGCTACGTAAATTCGCGTCGGGTGGGATAAAGATAACGAAAATCATCCGTAAAACCATGGTCATTAATAAGGTGAGTAACAGCACGCGCTATAGAAGCCCGGCATTCAGCACAGTCCTTGCGGTCTAACGTAGGGTTAACGGTCGAGTTGAAATCGCCAACTATATATACATTGTCATTGTCAGTAACAGCAAGTAATTTGTCATTAATAAAATCAAGGGTACGTAACGCCAGCTCATCACTGGACGACGAGACATACACCCCAAAAATATGATCAAAATAAGGGGAGGCGGTGTTTCTACGTGCAAGTCTGATATAGACGCAGTGACCCTCAAATGGTTCAAAAACATCGACATCAAGGCTGCATGTCGGGTGAAATCCCAAGCGAAACACCGCAGCCCCGAGACGGATTACCAATAGCATGGTAAAAGAAATAAGGCCATTGGGTCCAAATAAAATTATCTGTAAACTTTGAAGTCACATTAGTCTCCTGGAGACATACAAAGGTAGGGCGATGACGCGCAACAAAATCACGAGCTCGTAGATTAGTGATACCAGTACCAACGCCACGGACATTAAGGGAGAGGATGGAAAACATAAGGACAAAAAAAGGATGGGAAAAGGAATGCAAAGATTCACTACTGGGAGAGATCCACATCGGATTCCGAAACAGGAACTGAAGCACCATCATAAGCACGCAAGAGAGCTTTTTTAAGGGTAAAAAGTCTTCTCCTGTATGCCGACTTGTCCGCTGAAGGTGTTATTGCAGCAATTGCACTATCAGTATAAGAATGCACATTAATTTGGCGCGTGAGAGTTTCAGCCAACTGCGCATCAGGTGCAAAGGTCTTGACCAATTCACGCTGTGCTACGGCATCTAAAGCAAGAGCTTGAGATACAAAGTCTTTAATAGTGTCCATGGAATAGGCCGGCGCGAAAGTACCGCGAGTATCCTTCCACGTGTTCAAAACCGGATCAAACGCGTAGCGCATTTGTCCCTGCTTCGGGACCTTACCGATAGGAGGAGGCTTAAGAGTAGTAGCACTTCCGTGCGGAGACGACGTAGACAGAGATTTCTGTTTGCGCTTACGGCCTTGCACAGTCGAGAAACCAGTGTCCATAGAATCGGATAAATCCGCGTTAGACAAATCCGCGTCAGGCTCAGTCAAAGGAGCAAAGCGATTTGCCAAATTTGGCAGCGAACCGGACCTAACTAAAGGAGTAGGTATCGAAAGCGAGGGAGATGCTGCAACGGTGACCGACTGGGCAGGAACACTAGCATTTGCAGGAGCAGAAGCGCGAGAGCGCGACTTACTACGCGCACCACGTTTAGAGTTAGGACAACTCTGAGACGAGTGACCCGTTATGCCACACTTAAAGCAAAGCGGCGGCGCATTTACTTTAAAAAAATGTGGGACATCATTGAGGAAGACTTCAACCTCCTCAGGTAAATCATCATAGTCCGCGGGAGTGGCAAAGGCAACATGGGCCATACGTCGACAGGTGCGTATGTGACCAAACGGGGCAATGTTAGACACCGTTGCGGGAAGAGTAAACACGCGACTGTGCAGTTTACCGAATAACTGAAATATATCACGAACAACATTGTCTGGGGTAAACGACGGTACATCAGACAATACAATCTTTTTCGGAGCAATGCCAACGGGCATAACATCAATGCGCTGACCTCTAAAAAGAAGGCCATCGGAGATGAAGTGGCGAGCCCAGTTGGGATCTTTAAAATAGATTTGTACTGTGTCGCCAAGACGATAGGCATCGGTATTTCATTGTGCGCAATTTGACAGATTTAAAATCTTCCAGGAAAAGAGAGAGAGAGAGAGAGAGAGAGAGAAAGAAAGAGAAAGAGAAGAGAGAGAGAGAGAGAGAGGAGAGGAGAGAGAGAGAGAGAAGAGAGAAAGAGAAGAGAAGAGAGAGAGAAAGAGAGAGAGAGAGAAAGAGAAAGAGAAGAGAGAGAGAGAGAGATTTAAATACCACAAAATGGGTAAAAACTTTTACATGTGCTTGAACTTGCATTGCCTGGTGTATTTCTAATCATAACAAATGTTTGAACAACGCATTTAAAACCAAATTTTTCATATCGATAAAAATTAATTTTCGAATTATAATATATATATATATATTAATTTTTAATTTCTGGCCCTTTGTGGGTTTGAAAATTTGTCCTTGTTTCGACATGGATTGTGTATAACTGCAGTTCTCTAAAGACTGCGAAGGAAAATCCATTTTTGTATAATAACTGAACCTTTTTGGGAAGAAACCTTTTATTGGAAATAAATTAGTTCTGCAATTGTCAAACTAAATCGTCTTTTTTTATGAATAATGATACGGTATTGCACTAAACTGTAACTTAAGTTGTAAAATCACGTAACCATAATTGAGAACCGAAATGTTTACAGCGAGAGCTAGATTTTAATTGGAACTTTTAGCACGTGGTTTAAAAAAATGTTTTTATTTATTTTATTTTTTTTTGAAACCGAAATTGTCAACTAAACAACTTTGCACTGCAAGAAATGATATACTATATCTTTTCAGCCTTTGCTAGTGCTCTAAGGTTGGGTTGTGAAAAAAGTGTACCCCCTTGGTCGGGAAACAATGTCTAACCCACAAAAAAGACCTCGTAATGTTAAGCCCCATATAGATTAACATTACGAGATCGGACTGAGTATAAAGAGAAAATCACTTACGGATTTTTTTTCTTAATTATAGGCGAAGCCAGGGTTGCCAGATGTACGATCCGGATCGTATTTGTACGATAATTAGGCTCTTCGTACGATATACGATCCGTAGGAGGGATCGTACATCAAAAATACGATCCTACAGTTAAATACGATTCGATGTGCGGTCCTATTAAAAATTTCGGTTTAGTGGCCAAAAATAAATGTAGACGTGATTTTATTATAACATATTTGCTTCAAAACTTAAATAAAAATTGGACTTTCGAAGAAACAAATTTTTCCATAGCCCTGGAAATTAGGAAACGGGGGTGGAACTGGAAATCATTTCGAGCAACCTGTTAATATGGGTGCATAGGAAAACCTGTAAAGTGGTCTTATTCCTCTTGTTTTTCCTGCGTACGATCTCAATTTTTAAAATACGATCCAAATCAAATCCTCGTACGATAATTCGGCGCGCGAAATCTGGCAACCCTGGGCGAAGCATCCAGATATTTTCGCCCAATTTGTAGAGGAACGTGCAACGAGGTTTAAGCAACGCAGCTCAAAAGAATATTATGAAACTCGAGAGGAAGTTACAACCCAGGAACAATATGAGTCTAACGCGTTTCGTAATTGCAACGACTTACCATGGTACGAGAAGGGTATCCTTCAGTATTTCAACTTCCCCGTTGAAGAAAAGCTTCAGAAGCAACATGATCGCCTGAAAACGATAATCGGACAGTGTAAACATTGTGTCGTGTCTAAAAAATCTCTGGTGCTTTGAATTTTACTTCAGAGAATAATACGGCAGCATACGCCACTCTGGTCCCTACGAGCCCCTTGTTGACCCCATTTGGTTTATACGCCACACTTTTTTCTTCAATGTTTGGATAAGATTTTTTGTATTACAAGGTATGGGCGTGTGCCGTAATGGATAAAGCGTTCGCATTCGAAGCAGAAGATTCCAGGTTTGAGTCCTGACAAGCTCGTTGTCTATTTTTAATAAAGATTCATAGTATATTATAGAAGAGAAAATTCTTAAATAACAATGTTTGGATAAGTTTTTTTGTAATAAATTTTGGGCTTGTGACGTAATCGCTAACGCGTCTGCATTCAAAGCAGAAGATTCGGTTCGAGTCCTGCCTAATCGTTGTTCATTCTTAAAGAAGATTCTTAGGATATTATAGAAGGGAAAATTTCAAAATTGCAATGTTGAATTTTGCTCAACAGGAGACGACGGGCTTTTGGCGCAACGGATAACGCGCCTGCCTACGGAGTAGAAAATTTCAGGCTCAAATCCGGCCAAGAAATCTGATTACTTTTGTACAAGATTCTTAGTACATAATAGAAGGGAAAATCCTAATATTACAAAGTTTGAATATCATTTTCTTCCGCCTGCTACGGGTTCGAGGAACAACGATTAACGCTTCTGCCTATACGGAGCCAGATATTCCAGATTCGAGTCCTGGCAAGCTCAGTATTTATTTTTAAAATTATTTTATGCATCATTAAAGAAAAAAATCCTATTATAGAGGGCCAGTAGGGCCTTTTAGATAAGAACTGATACCCTCCCGTAATGTTAAAGAAAAAAAGATCAAGCAAAGCTTGTCTTAATTTTAAACTTAAAACCAAAGTAATAGTAAATTTTTGCAATAATTTCATTTTTTTTAAGCTTTTAAGTTGAACAAGTCGGGAAAACCAAAATATTACCTCTCCGTGTCGAGAAGATTATATAACCTTAAGTATCCAATGAAAACGTCGACCTTTTGCCCTCATCCTTTCCCGCGCTTTGCGCTTCCGCATTTCATCCTTACTCTCAACATTATCTTCCTCCATTTTACATATAAAAATCAAATACTCACAAAAAGAAGTGGCAAAAACCTGCTGGCTCTTTACAACCACTTAATTTGACTTAATATCCAATTTCCAACAACAATTATATACCGGTAGTTTAATTGACAACCTACTAGCATCGAAATTCTCATAAGGAATGGCTCCCGCGGATAAAAAACGGCAATTTTCAACTAGGTGGGCGTTATCTCATAAGATTTGAAAAATATCATTTGTCTTTTTTACCAATGCCTAACCGTTTGGATTTTTTAAAGCAGTCTTAGCACCAAAAAATATTTTTGAATGAGGATAAAAAAGGTCTGTCCTCTCGTAATTTTTTAAGCTTTTATCATGATTACTCTATACAACAGTAACAAGGAGTATAAACGCATTAGTGGAAGCAGTATTTTTTTCCCAAAACAATCTCGCTTATGTTTATGCAATGAATGAAATATATCACAATGCACGGGCCTTGATAGATATAGGAGGCAATGAAGGAAATATATCGCATGCACGGGCCTTGGTAGATATAGGAGGCAATGATAATCTCTCTCTTTGCACGAGAGGTTTATCTTTAATATTTAAATAAATATAATTATTTTTAATTATTTTAATCTTCAATAATTAACATTAATAATAGTTAAATCGTTTAAAATAAAGTTATACTTATTATCTTCTCAAACTTTGCTAATATTGACGTTTAAAGTGAAGGGTACCCCTCTTCCCGCTTTCTTCAAATTTTGGGGTATATATACGATTCGTTTCCATTATAATAGTAAGGAAAAACCGCAAATGCGAAAACCTTTGGTAGCGATCCTACCTTAGGGAGGCTAGACGTTTCTCGTAACCCTAGCTGATCGCCGCGTATATCCTAAAACCAAACGATGATAATGGAGTAGAAGCCAATGATACAGATTGGTGTCTATGTGGAATAGACGGAAGACCAGTGGATGGTGGTGTTAGAAGGCAGTGTAAGTGCAGACGGGTGTCAATGTGGGATTGACAAAGAACAGAAGATGGTGGTGATCAGAAGCCAGTATGTACAGACTGGTGTCCACGTGGAAAGGACGAAGACCAGAAGATGGTGGTGTTGTTAGAAGCCAGTAAGAACAGACTAGTGTCCGTGTGGTATGGACAAAGACCAGAAGATTGGTGGTGTGAGAACTCAAGTAGAGGAGCCATTTCCGTGACTGTGAAAGCAGTTCGGAAATGGCGAACACGTTTGCTCCGATACGCAAACTGCGAACGCGGTCACGTGGGTGTAACAACGGACAGACAGACACACACACAGACAGACACACACACAGACAGACAGACACACAGACAGACACACAGACAGACACGGCCGTTACAGAACCTCTCCTGGACTACGTCACACGGAGAGGTAAAAAGTTTGAAAACTGAAAAGTTTTATGCTTGAATAATTTAAAATTGTTAGTTCCTAAAATGATTTACGGTCTTAAAAAAAACTAATAATTTGTTATGTTCCTAAATGAATTGATTAAAGAATGAAGAGTTTAAACAGCAGATTAAAGCAGATTTTAAAACTTGTATTAATTTTATAAATAAAAAACTAAAAGCTGTTTGATACTTGTTTAGGGACATTTTGAAAGTGATGAGAAAAATGTGATACGAGGTTTTTTTAAAGGGAGGTTGAAAATACGAATCTCTTTCGTAAGTCATTCCTCAAGTGATAAAAATAGTCAAAAAACCAATAAGGCTCTGTTAAGTATTGTTTTAAATAAATTTTTAAGAAAATATTTTAAAGTGGTAAATCAACTGTATGATGTCTTGTGTATTCACCCAAATGGACATAATAAAGTACCAAGACGTAATTAGAAAAAGCGGTGTTTTTTACGAAGAAGAAATTGACTGGGGTTCGGTTGCCAAGGAATTTGACAACAAAATAGCGTGTGACCGATTAGCTTAAAAAGCTGAGGTTCGCAGAGCCAGAAATAATGAGACAAAAATTAGGTGACAAAATTCTATCTCTTTATTAAACCAGGTTCTGGTTAGGTTAGTTTTATAGCACAAAAATAGTTAAATTTAGGGGTTAGTTAACTTTAGTAATAAATTATGATGATGACTATTTACAATTTACTTAATTGGAGAAGCGCCAGTAGGGAATGTCCGTACTAAATAAACATAACACTTACAGTGATATTTAGAGCCATGTGAACTGTGTCTATGGTCTTGAAAACGGTACTAGACTAGAGTGAGAGCGCGGGAATTCACTATTAATGCAAACTTAAACCGTTAGAGGGTCGGAAGTTCGACCGTCTATTTTGCTGCCGGTGACAGGTGTTAGCCACTCGGGTGTTGAATAGGAGTCCCACTGACTAGCTTCTTGACTAAAACACCACGGACTAACTAACACCGTTCCCTAGGCTATGCAGGCTATATATACTATTCCCTTATCTCTAGTTCGGCCTATCTAGACCAGGGGGCGCTCAAGTAGTACAATAGTGCTCCCCATGGCTAGAGACTCCATTTTATTAGGATGGACATAGGCCTAGGGTTAAGTTCATATAATTTGGTGCCTGAATGGGTAAGTCTATAATGTTATTATGTTGTTTGTGAATGCCCAAATGTAGCTGTCCGCTATTTCCCCCACACATTAAAAAAGGACATCGCTACTCCCTACTGGCGCTTAATATACTTAATAGGGGTGAAAGAATTTTCTTCCCGAGGGAAGGAATACATTCTTTCGATCAATTCTTCTCCTATACGGGCAATCCCGCACGTGGTGCGGGCACCCACATTGGTAACACGTTAACCCACTCGGAGTGGTTCGGGGGGTTAAATGGGCCGTTAGATTAAACGGTGTTGCCGGGGTAGGCAACAATGCCCGACCCTGGCCTGACGGAGGAGGAGGCGGCGTCGGCAATAAGGCAACCGAAGAAGATGGTTGAGATGGAGAAGATGGTGTCGCCAACCGTCGCAAGAGTGCCCCTCGAGAAATACCCCGAGAAGGCACCCCAGCAAGGGTTGGAACGACACCAGGACTAGGTTGTACTGCAGGATCACAGATGTTCCTCTTCCCGCCAATCGGCGTCCACTAAGAACTACCCGCACTGGGTAAGGACGTTCTCGTCTTGTAAGTGGTCGTTCCCGCCTAGCAGGTGGCTGTTCCTGCTCAGCAGATGGTAGGGCGGGTGCATCCATTGTTTCAGTTGAAACAAGAAGGGGCAGTGGCGGTGATGCTGATTGGTTTCGGGGATGACGGTTGGCTGAGAAGCGTCGACGGACCTGGACAGTCTCCACATTCGGGGCGGTAGAAGTGGTTAGCGACACTTCACGTGTCGAAACCGGTGGTCTTGTTGCTACCGTTAATATGTCCGTTCCTACGGACACGGATCCATCATCTAAGTCCACGTCATCATGAAGATGCCGCACGTCCTAAATGTGTATAAAATATTGAATAAATAATGGCAATTTAAAAAGCCATCCGGGCTATTCCCAAGGAGGCGCATAAATCGCTTTTCGAGAATAGTCAAAGTCCTCAATGGTTAATTAAGGGCTTCGGGTGACTTCGCAGATACTTCGCCACGTCATTCCGTGATATTAACTTGATCCGGTGAGGCAGAGGTGCATAATAATATACGTCTCGCTCCCGACCACCAGGCTCAACTATCCGCCGCAGCACTACTTCTCTGGTGTAACCACGTCGGAACGGTCGTATGGTTCGAGCAGTAAGGAAAGGATATTGTAGAAGAAGCTGAGGGGGAGACGCTGCGACAGGTGCCGAGACGTCTTCCCCAGGTGCAGGATCTTCGTAAACAATATCCAAGGCTTCCGATATATCAGAAACCCTACCAACTCGAGCCAACTTGGGATAGGGAACTTCCCGTTCCCTTGAAGTCGGCGAAGAAGTGGCAGGACGTTTTCGTTGCAGACTGAGGGGTGTAATCCGGGCAGATCCTCCCAGATCCGGTGACGGAACATACTGTGGTGCCGAACTCGGACCAGGCTGTGGTGAGACAGGACCATGATCGTCGTAAGGACCACTATGAGCCGTGACACGTGGACGAAGTTGTGCGGAAGGCGTCTTCGATGGAGCAGTTTGACAAGGAGGGCTAGGACTGGCACAGGCCAAGTCTCTTAAAGTGTAGCATCGTGGACTGGTATGAGGCGACTCCTGTGGAAGTGTTGGCTCATCAGGAACGCCTTCTGACCCAGGTTCTGAGTCAGTCGGGTGCAATGCTCCTGAACGCGGATCTTCCTGGTCGGGTTCTTGTGTTGATGACGGCAAGAACTGATCGGTTGTTCGATATAGCTTGAGATAAGCTATATTTTCCAACGATCGTTTACCAGTAGCCACTTCCTCCAGCACGTAGCGTAATTCATCCAACCGCTCGATGACGCGATAAGGTCCATCCCATTTGGGAGCTAACTTAGCTGAGAAATAAGAAGCACCATGGGACAGGGGGTGTGTGGTTTTCCATACAAACATGCCTACATCTAAGTCCCAATCTTCCCTACGCTGATTATAATAGTATCGTTGCTTAGCTTGCATGCGATCTATGTGAGTCCTAATGGTTTGAACATCTGCCTGTAATTGGGTAACTCTAGCCTCTAAAATATCTCCAACCTGGGTTAAATCAGGAGGATGGAAAGGCTCCAAAGCTAATTCCCAGGGTAAGCGAGCTTCTCTACCATGATTTAAATAGAACGGTGTGCGCCCTGTCGTTTCATGAGGTGTAGTGTTAAGAGAAAACTCTAAGACATCAAGATTTCGATCCCAATGGCGGTGTTCGTTACCTACATAAATACCTAGCATAATGCCTATGGATTTATTAACTCTTTCTGTAGCGTTTGTTTAAGGGTGATAGGGGGTCGTGTAGGTGCAAGTAATGTTGAAGAGCGCGCACGTATCTTTCCAAACCCGGGACACAAACTGCGTCCCATTGTCAGAAAGTATAGCCTCAGGGGCTCCCCAACGCAGTATAAGACTTTTGAGAGTCTTACTGACTGTCTCAGCTGTATATTCTTTAATGGAATTAGTTGCACAAAGCGTGTGTAATAATCCACATACACTAAAATATAGCGATTATGCGTAGGACTTAGTGGTAAGGGACCCAAGATATCTACGCTTACCAAATCCCAAGGTTGTTCGACAACGGTCGAATGCATTAAACCGGGTGTTTTGCGGTTCCGTCCCTTATATTGCTGACACATTAAACTAGTGGCAACAAATAAGGCGACGTCCTTACGTAGCGTAGGCCAATAATATCTGAATCTTACACGTTCGTAAGTGCTATATCTACCTCTATGTCCCGCAGTCATATGTGTATGGAATAAGTGCAACGCTTGTGGTCTTAAACTAGTAGGCAGGTATATTTTACTTGGCATGTTACCATACCGTCTCCTATAGACTAAACCAACAACGACTTCGAATAGGGGATTGATCCTATCGTTAGTCTCTAAGTCTGTCTTTAAAGTTTGGATAGAGAGATGCACTGCCTGTTCACGCGCAATATCCGCTAAATTAAAGGTATCCATGACAGGAGGCAAAGGAGGAGAAATAGCGTTCTGATTAGGTCTAGGCCTAAGTATCGCTCCTAACACATAGCCTTCGGGAGGAATATCTCTGGACAACGCGTCCGCGACCACGTTTTCTACGCCCTTACGATATTCTACCTTAAATTTATAAGTCTGCAGATACATAATCCAACGTAATATGCGATATGAAGGGTCAGTGCGTGTGTAAAGCCATTGTAGAGCTTTATGATCAGTGATCACTGTGAAGTCCTTCCCATCTAAGAAATGCTTGAATCGATTAATAGCCCAAAATATAGCTAAGCATTCTTTCTCATATGTCGAATAATTCTTTTCCGCTGCATTAAGCAGGGTAGAAGCGTAAGCTATAGGATATTCTACCTTTCCCTCTTTTTGACTAAGCATAGCGCCCAAACCAATGTTGCTAGCGTCCGTGGTTAGGTACGTATGTTTACTGGGATCATAATGGTAAACAGGATGCTCATTAGCATGTACTATAGCTGCTTTTAATTTTAAGAAGGCTTCTTCACATTGCTCACTCGAGACCCATTGGATGTTCTTACGCTTAAGACGGTACAAAGGAGCTACTATCTCCGCATAATGGGGTACAAACCTACTATGCCATCCCGTAAAGCCTAAGAAACGCGACAGAGATTTAACATCTGTTGGTCTAGGAAACTGCTTAATAGCTATGGTTTTAGCCGGGTTTACATGTATACCTGTACTATCTATTACATGACCTAAAATTAATGTAGACGGTTTAGCAAAGTGACACTTCGTTAAGTGAGAGTAAGACCAGCCTTAGTTAATTGTCTAAAAACATATTTTAATGCACTAAGGTGCTCTTTCCAAGTACGGGAAGTAATAATAAGATCATCTAAATAAACGAAAATAGTAAATTTAGATTTATCTCTAAACACCTCATCCATGAGCTTTTGGAAAGTGGTGGGTGCATTGCACAAGCCGAAGGGCATCACCACAAATTCGTACTTTCCAAAAGGGGAAGCAAAGGCTGTCTTGCAAATACTATCAGGATCCATAAGGACCTGAAAGTACCTACTCATTAAGTCTAACGAAGTTATGTACTTTGGCTTATTTAGGCCTAACAAAATGTCTTCGACCTTAGGAAGAGGATAGGGATCAGGTTTAGTAACCTTATTAAGAGGTCTGTAATCAATACAGAATCTCCATCCACCTTCCTTTTTAGGTACGAGGCAAATTCCGGAGGACCAGGGGCTTCTGGAAGGACGTATTCGTCCTGCCATCAACATTTTGTTGATGGCAGGACGAATACGTTCCTTAGTGATTGCTCTTTTTGCTTCTGTGCATCTATAGGCAAGAGTACTTATAGGCTTACTGTCTCCTGTATCTCTAGTATGTGTAGTCATGTGAGTTCGACCAGGCTTAGCTGTAGTTACCGCAGGAAACTTCAACAATAACTGTTTTAGTTCCTGGATTTGTATTGGTGTCATAGTACTTTCCGCTACTGCAGGACTAATGTCTTGCTGCTCACTAGCCGATTCAATGGTACCAATTGAGATCGGTGGTGCTGGTAACAAGGAATAGTGTTTACCAAACAAAGTTACCGTTACACTAGGGAAGTCTATGATAGCTAAATTTCTCATAAGGAAATCCGCGCCTAAAATGATCTCACAGAACAGATCAGGGACAATGTGAAAATAGTATTTGAATGAAGTCCCGCAAATGGTGAATTATAATTCTACACTACCACTAGTAAAGAAGTATTGTCCGCTTGGCAAAAAGATACAATCTTCAGTGTTTTGAGTGTATGTATCAGGGTCTGTGTCGTGAAGGTCCATAAGGATGTCTGAGTATGCCTTAGTTGATATAAAACTAGTATCAGAACCCTGGTCTACTCTAGCTAGTATAAGTCTAGTATGGGGAAAGCTTAACGGCAAGCAAATGATAAATTAGTACGAGGATTAATGATAGAAGAAGCTAAAATATAAGAATTCGGAGGGATTTTAAAATTGCAAGAAAGGGACCCTCTACTATCCTCCTTGCTATCTAGTTTCCCTTTTTCTTCTTACTAGGTTGTGGTGCCTTGGTTTTAGAAGGAGAAGCTGGTTTTCCCTCTTAGAATGCGGACAATTAGGTCGGATATGTCCCGCTTTCCCACATTTGTGACATACCAGCCTAGAGCTACTAGACGTGGATTGGGTGTTCTAACTAGTTGCGGACATACTATGCGAACCATCACTTTTGGACGAACTAGCAGTTACTCTAGTTTGACAAGCCCTAAGTCGAGATTCTACTGTCTGAGCATGTAAGCTTAGCTCAGAAATGGTATTGTAATTTCTTTGTAAGTACAAACTAATGTCAGGACGTAAGTTCTCTTCCAACAAGGGAAGTAATTCTAACTCCCCGAAAGGATTACGTAAAGCAAAATTCATATTTTGCATGCGTTCAATAAACTGAACTACACTTTCATCCTGACTTTGTTTGCTAGTAATTAGCTCTGTCCTCATAAACCTTTGTTAATCTTCGGACATGAAATAAGCCTGAAATCTTAGCTAAAAATTAAGTAGAGACATTTCCTCCTCCATCTTCTCCTGCCGATACCGAACACGTGCTCCATCTACCATTAAGGTAGGCATTTATCTTAAAAGATCCATGTCCTTAAACGAATGTAGTAATTGAAAACCGTCTAATTGATACAGGAAATTGGCAGCTTCTGCACAATTACCGTTAAATCTAAAATCTGGTTTTAGTACTCTAGCACCATGGGACATATTAAAGCTGCAGTAGAATTCAAATTGTGTGTGGTACTAGAAGCTACATAAGTCGATACTAAGTCTGTTAATTCAGTAAGCTTAGCACTTAACATGACATAGGCTGGATCTGGTGCCGGAACAGGCGAAAATGGATTAATAGGGGTTGAATTTAAAGGTACATAGGAAGCTACAGAACCCCGACCCGCTACTGGTACAGTTCCTTGAGGAACAAAGTGTGAAGGACCAGAAGTTGTAGGTTGGCCTAACACTGAGGAAATGTTTGAAATCGGTGATAAGTTAGCAAAAGGATTTGTGGAAGGATAACTTCTTGTGGTAACCACAGGCTTTGTCCTAACATTGCAGTAGTACTTGATATAGGCCTAGTGTTAACAGTCACAATAGAGCGAGGCACACTAACATTGGCATGCGTAATAGTGGTAAGCCTCGGTTGTGAAGGCGCAACAGAAAAGGGGTTTACACCTGTCTGTGTTGTACTAAACCTAATTCGCGGTACATTAGGATTAATATTAGCAAATGGATAACCATAGGATCAGCAAGGCGTAATTGACTAAAACAAGCGGCTAGATCACGATCACTATGTGCAGGGCTTTGTTCTAGCAAAGCGCGTCTCGCGGCGAGACGTTGAAGATCACGTGATCTAGCTCTTGCGTCTCTCTGATTGGCTACTCTATTAGGGCGACTAGCTCCCGCAGCCAACACGGGGGAAACGTCCGATTCACTGTCGGTATCCGGGGCTGCATTCCTACTACGCCACATTGTCTAACACGTTCAAACTTGTTTATCAGAGGGGAAAGAACCGCACTAACCGATAAGCCTAAAAATGGCTCTAAGCCTAGGCTATCCAATATATTAACTTTAAATTTAAATTAAAGCTAACCCAACTCACGAAAATATTTGAGGTCCTGGCTAGCTCGCCAATTATTTCTCCCCTGTAACCGATTTGCTTAAAAAGCTGAGGTTTACAGAGCAAGAAATAATAAGACAAAATTAGGTGGCAAAAATTCTATCTTTTATTATACCAGGTTCTGGTTGGGTTAGTAATACATAGAAAAATATTATTTAGGGTTAGTTAATTTTGTTATATGAAATTGATGCTATTTACAATGTAAAGTACTTAAATTGGGAAGCGCCAGTAGGTAATGTCCGTACTAAAGAAACATAACACTTACAGTAATGTTTAGAGCCATGGAAACTGTGTCTTTGGTCTTGAACGGTACGCGACTAGAGTAAGAGCGCTGGAATTTTCTATTGTAATATAACTTAACCGTTAGAGGGTCGGAAGGGCGACCGTCTATTGCTGCCGGCGACAGATATTAGCCACTCGGGTGTCGAATAGGAGTCCCACTGACTAACTTCCTGACTAGAGTACCACGGACTAACTAACACACTACTCCCAAGGCTGTTCAGGCTATATATACTATTCCCTTATCTCTAGTTCGGCCTATCTAGACCAGGGGGCGCTCAAGTAGTGCAATAGAGCTCCCTCTGGCTAGAGACTCCATCTTATTAGGATGGATATAGGCCTAGGGTTCAGTTCATATAATTTGGTGCCTGACTAGGTGAGTCTATAATGTTATTATGTTGTTTGTGAAGGCCCAAATGTAGCGTGTCCGCTACACACTCTTGCTCTTTTTATGAAAAGATAGATAAAACGCGATGCCGCGAAACTACACTTGTTCGATCTGTCCTATTTCGCGAACTACCTTCAAGAAATATTTGGCGCATATTAGATTTGTGCATAGCCAAGAAGCAAATTTCCGTGTAGATTGTATTTTCTGTCAGCAACGATTCAAAAATTATTCAACATATTGTTGCAGCCCTTATTATTATTGTACACGTTGCTATTGTAGGCAGCCAACTTGTTATTGTAGGCCTACCGTATACTGAACTCGGGATTTTAACCCTTTACCTGTGGAAAGTTTTATGGAACGTTTTGGGAAACGTCGGTCGCCTCTCGCTCTTGCGAATCTGGGGGATCGAACCCAGAAGGGGGGCGAGAGGAAGACCGAGGGAAGGGAACACTAGGTATTTTTTGGGGAGAGCTGTTTTTGCAATCGTGAAGTGCGCGTGGATTTTTGAGGAAATAAAGGATAACATTTTATATATAAAGAGTCGGTTATTTCTTAAAACTAAGCATAACTATACTTAAGAGTGCGACATTTCTTGGTGTCAGAAGTGGGATAATATCACAGATGCCCTGTTACGTCTGCTAGTTACCCACAAAATCAACGCGAAATAAAAGAAAACTACGTTATGGCGTGCCACGCAAATCCAAGTTTGCAAATTAGCTACTTCTCGGGAGACCACGGAGAATCAGCTGAAGAATGGCTGGTACAGTACGAGAGATTAGCGGCCCAGCTAAAATGGACTGCAGCGATAAAACTGAGCGCCGCTCCGGGATATTTGGTCCCCAACAGCACGGCTTATAATTGGCACAGAGTGAAAGGTGAGGCAAGCGCTGATTTTGATACCTGGAAAGGTGCTTTCTTGGCCGCTTTTCCGGATCGTTTTTCCAAGGATGAATGGAAATTACAAATGAGAGCTCGTACGCAATTCCCTAATGAAAGCCTAGAGTCTTATGTTTTTACAAAACTCGATCTATGCAAGAGATGTGGTCTAGATCCGGATGACGACGAAACGAAACAACATTTATTAGCTGGTATGGCTAACAGAAATCACGCGGCTGTTATCAGCTCGAAGGAACCAAAGACGTCAGATGAAATATTGAAAGAAGCGAAAACACTAGCAAAGTCTGACCACTTTCATCAAGTTGGAAGCCTACCCCCGTCGGTGCCGGTCCCTTTTGCTTCGCTACCCGGTCAGGCGTCGGTCTCATATGCTCCTCACGCTTCCGCTCCATACGGCTTTTATCCCGTCCCGGGTCCATACCCAGGTGCCCACGTTCAATCGTATAACCCGATGGCACCCATCGCTTATTCACAAAGATTTCCGGAAACGAACTCCCAGAGTAGTGCCAGCACCAAGGATACGCGTGAGAACGACCTGAAGTGTCAAGCTTTATCGGACAAAATATCCAAGCTTGAAATAGTTTTAGAGAGAATGGAAGAGCGACAACAAAGACCCGAGCCACGCTATCAGAGGGGAGGATATCACAACTCGAGAAACTATCGGCAGAATTTTTTCCCTCGTGGTTACGGCTGTTATAATTGCGGGAAATACGGTCATCTAGCGCGAGATTGCACGGCTTCACGTGACGATAACAACGCGTCGAGAGGTCCCAACGACGGCCCTACTTCCAGGTCGGGAAACGGGAGGTCAGCTCCATAACGGAGGGGTCCGAGCTGTCTAATATCCACCACAATCCCTCCCACAATATTGGACCACACGCGGTAGTTCCGATCGTGAACGCGTTAGTTACTGATATCGGTATAACTAGTGCCTTGCTAGACACAGGTGCTCGCAAGTCGGTTATTGACGCGGATCTAGTGACGAATCATAGGCTACTAGAGAAGATGAGGCCATGGGAAGGCCCACCAGTTATCGGCTTTGACAAACGAATCGCGACGCCCAAAGGTGTTCTAGACTTGACCGTGTCAGTTGACGGTTTTGATGATGTTTTAGTAGAGTGTTTCGTGGTATCAAATTCTATCCTACCGATGGTTTTGGGGGTTGATTACTTTTCTGCTCTAAACGCGGGGATAGTTTTCGACGAAAACCGTTTTCACCTAATATCCATGGATCCACAAAGAGGACTGCGATACCTACACCCGGAAGCAACAATCATAACACCCAATCAGATATCTACGGACAACGTTGAAATTGAAGGCAGAGGACTTTCAGCGGAGACATTATCCCCACAAGAAGCGAGTGTTACGGTTGAAAATCTTGAGGTAAAAGAACAATTATTTAACGTAGTGACTACAGAATCCCAAACCATTCCGTCAAGGTCTGGCATTTTCGTGAATGCATGTATACAATATGGTAACTCTAAACTTTTAAATCGGGATGTGTTAATACACGTTCATAATTGTAGCGATCCGCGTAAAATGTTTAACGTACCCACTAGTATTGTTAACGTAAAGTCAGATTTAACCCAGGTATTTGTTGTAAACCCTCAGGACGAGGAGATTTCTTTTAAAAATGGAGAAAAAATTAGTAATGCTAGCGAATTAGTGGAAGAATATATTAAGGAGGACGAGCCTTTTAATTTCTGTACCATTCAGCTGGAGGGAAGACGAACAGAAATCAAAGGAGAAAGGCCCAGTGGTTGTTTAGATACTTTGGCTGAGATGAATGACATTGAGTTAGGCGTGAATTTATCTGAAGATCAGAGACAGAAGGTTCGTTCTCTTTTGAGTCAATATAGGAAATGTTTTGCATTTAATAGTAGAGAGTTAGGAAAAACAGATATAGCAGAACACACTATAGATACAGGGGACCACCCTCCTATAAAACAATACACACGTAGGATTTCGCCAACTGAGAAACAAATAATTTCCGATCAGATTGAAGAGATGCTCGATGCAGGGATAATTAGAGAGTCATTTAGCCCTTGGTCAAGCCCTGTAGTTTTAGTAAAGAAAAAGAACAATACGTGGCGATTTTTCGTAGACTATAGACTTTTGAATAACGTAACCAAAAAGGACGTTTACCCCCTACCTCGTATTGACGACACATTGGACCAATTAAGCGGAAGCAAGTATTTCAGCTCGTTAGATTTACGTAGTGGCTACTGGGAAATGGGCGTGTCTGAGAGAGACATAGAAAAAACAGCCTTTGTGACTCATCAAGGCTTATATGAATTTACGAGATTACCCTTTGGATTATGTAATGCTCCCGCCAGTTTTCAAAGGCTCATGGACCGTGTCCTAGGTCGTTTAAAATGGACGATGTCTCTAGTATACCTAGATGACATTATCGTCTTTTCAAAAACGTTCTTGGATCACTTGGACCACCTTACCCAAGTTCTTACCGCTATTGAAGAGGCGGGACTGACATTACAGCCGTCAAAATGCGTTTTCGCATCACAAAAGATCAATTATCTAGGACACGTCCTTAGCGCTGAGGGTGTCAGGCCAAACGAAGATAATCTCCGAGCAGTGCGTGATTTTCCAACACCAAAAACCATACGTGAAGTTCGCGGGTTTTTAGGGCTTACGTCCTACTACCGTAAATTCATTCGTAACTATGGAGAACGCTCTCACACACTAACAAACCTTTTAAAGAAAGACAGCCCATGGTGTTGGGGGGTGGCCCAACAACTAGCGTTCGATGATCTGAAGAATGCGCTCCAGAACGCACCCATATTGGGCCACTTCTCCGAAAACGACAAAACTGCTTTGCACACAGACGCTTCGGGACATGGGCTGGGAGGTGTTCTTGTACAGTATGACCAAGAGGGACAAGAGAGAGTTATTGCTTATTTTAGCAAACGGTTGAGTGAGGCAGAGGAGAAATTGCATTCAAGCGAATTGGAGGTGATGGCTGTCGTCTTTGCGATCGACTACTTCCGACCCTATCTTCACGGCAGGCCGTTCGAAGTCGTAACTGATAATAGTGCTCTACTATGGCTACAAAAGAAGAAAAACAACAGCGCCAAGTTCGCTCGTTGGGCGATCTGTTTGGAAGAATACCTATACACGCCTGTCCATAGGAGCGGAAAAAAACACTTAAACGCCGACGCTTTGTCAAGAGCACCAGTCCTCCCTCACGATCCCAATAATACCGCCGATGAAATAAAAACTTGCGTCATAAGTTTTGAAGCCATTCCCGTAGAAGAGCTCGCGTTAGCGCAACAAAGCCTGCCCAAGCTGAAAAGTTTGATGACAAAGTTACAGCGACTAGAAGAGACAAGTGATGAAGAGGCGCGACTAGGAGAATATACATTGAGGAAATAAAGGATAACATTTTATATATAAAGAGTCGGTTATTTCTTAAAACTAAGCCTAACTATACTTAAGAGTGCGACAATATAGAAGTCACAATTATATTCATCATCGCCAACATGTCAATGCATAATTCGATAGAAGAGCAGATGGCCCAGTTGCTGAATTTGAAGTGGCACCGCAGCCCAATGATTTCGATGTCAATGTAGATGAAATAGTTCCGGAAAGCAAGAATGTATTGAAGATCCAGTTAAACATTTAGAGAAAGTTCAGCGCAATGCTGCTTTAATGACATTGAAACTCCGAGAAAAACATTTGCTACCACATTCGGTTACGGAAGAAATAATATAGGATGTTGGATACTTGATCCAAAATGTAGTTGATTATTGCGAAGTCACTAAAAACCGAAATGAAAATGAACAGCTTAATTCATTCAGCGAAGCAGCGTCATCTGTAACCAAAGTCATTACTAGCGATTATGCATTAAATAAATATTGCATGGAAAATCTAAATCATATTCAGCCTGTTGAATACACTCTTGGCAGAGAGCTCAGAAATGGAAAATCTTTCAAACAAAGTTATCAGTATGTTCCCGTGAAACAATTACTGGCTAAATTATGCGGCATGCCTGATTTTGATGCAGAAATTATTAGGTACAAAACTTTTTGCTCTGAAAGACGCTTAAGTCACCCAAACATCATGTACGACTACGATGATGGAGAGATCTACCAGAGGAAGTTTGACAACAACGATGATCTAAGGCTACATTTATACTCAGATTAACTTGAAATCGTGAATCCCCTTGGTTCCAAGAGAGGAATGCATAAAGTGACAGTGTTTTATTTCACGATAGGGAACATTTCTCCAAAATACCGAAGCAAACTTTCTCAAATCCACTTAGTGCTGGTGTGCCGAGAGAGATTTCTGAAACTTTATGGAATTGAAAAGGTTTTGGAACCACTTCTAAGCGACCTCTTAAATTTGCAAACCGAAGGAATTACTGTTGGAAATAGGGATACAGTCAAGGCTCGCCTTGCAACAATATCAGCCGACAACCTAGCAGCCCACACACTTGGTGGCTTTACAAGGTCTTTTGTAGCCGGCAGAATTTGTCGTTTCTGCATGGCAACCAGGAATGACATATCGGAAAAATTTCGCGAGGAATGTTTCATCCAAAGAACTGTAGCAGTCCACAACCAACATTTAGAGGCTGTGAAAGAAAACGATCAGAATAAAAGCATCTATGGTGTGGAAGGCAGGTCTGCTTTCTCCATCTTGCCAGGATTTGAAGTCACCGAAATGTTTCCAGCTGATGTCATGCATGATTTGCGCGAAGGCGTAATACAGGAAGTTTTAAGGGTAGTGCTATCAGATCTTATCAGCAAAGGTCTAATAAGCCTGAAGTACATTAACACCAGAATATCAACGTACAATTATGGATTTTTGGACTCCAAGAACAAGCCTTGCATATTGAAAAAGGGAATGGTATCTGGAGATTCGCACCTCATTGGATCTGCTTCTCAGAAAGGTTGTTTGATATACATGCTGCCTTTCCTTGTTGGGTCCAAAGTGCCAGCTAATACTCTCTCGTGGGATTTGCTACTGCTTTTGAGAAGAATATCAGATATCGTTGAAGCACCAGTAGTTGATAAAATGTGGCTGCCAGAACTAAACGAACTTTTTTTCCAATTTTCCCATTTGTTCAAAAGTCTCGCTAGTCCTAACTACAAATTTACCCCAAAATGCACTACCTTTTGCACTTTGGAACGTTGATGAGGGAGTATGGTCCATTGCGAAGGTTATGGTGTATGCGTTTTGAGGCTAAACATCAAATCTTGAAGCGCATTGCCACTGCTGGACGAAATTACACGAACATTTCTAAAACAATGGCGGAGCGCCACCAATATCAACAATGCTACAACTACAGCTCTAATTGTGCATTTGAAAATGATGACTATGCCACGAAATGCCAAAAGATAAAATTTTCGAACTTGCCTCTAAGCCTGCGTGAGCACTTGGTTCAAAAATATGGTGCGCAAGAAACATCTTTTCAACAGTGTTCAGAGTTAAAATACAGCAGCTCCATTTACAAACCTGGTGTTGTTATTCCAATTGAAATTGTCCACGCGGAAGAAATCCCGGTTTTTATGAAATTGAGCTTTATTTTGAAAACTAAAGATCATGAATATTTGCTATGTGGGAAACTTTTGAACAGCACGTCATATAGTCATCATTTTCACGCATATGAAGTTATACAGACAAGTGACTGGCTTTCATTTATCCCTGGACAAAAAGAATTGGACCATACCTTTCTTCACATTTATAATGTAAACGGGCAAAACTTAGTTTCCCCTAAATATCGTCTTGTAAATTTACAAAAAGCCTAAAACACGCGTAAAACCATATTTATTGCATTCAGTCAATATATTAAGTCTAAAACCAAACATTTTTTCAATATTTCTTACGGCAAGAATCACTATCTAAAATATTATCATTAACGAGTACGCCCATATTTCAAAGTTTCATGCCTAACAGTCACAAATGTAAGGCCCACTACTCCCTACGCCCAATCACATGGTACTCATGCTTTTTTTCATTAACAAAAATACTTTTAGGTTGTGCCTCCACCAATTTACAATCATTTCAAGCCATGTCAACTGACAGCAATTGGTTGTCCAAGGATCATCCCGTAAGAGATTTGCTTTCATTTCATTTTAAAAATTAGAAAAATCGTCCAATTATAATTTATTCTCTTACATTTTAGAACAAATCTTTAAAAAGGCCAAGAAAACAAAGTGAAAGTGGAAAACCTTTGATGAACATTCTCCTAGAAAAAGTCTATGAAGTCCATAAAAAGGAAATTAGAGGTTTAAATACATTATTTTGCATTTTATTTATTATTACGGTTAACTTTCTTAAAATATTAACGTCAATTTCCAAGTCAGGCTCTATTGCGAGCGTTATTTGGCAAGAGATATGATAAATATTGCGCGCGATGTGATAACCGTAGCACGTGACATTGAGCGTGACTTGGAAATTTTGTTCACTGGAAGGCAGAGCGTATTAACTGATTGTATAAAAACTGGCCATCGACCTTCTAGAACTCAGTGCAGCGGATGGGTTGAAACGGAGAGGGGCCTATCACGCGTGGTAACTAATCAGAAATGACCCAATTTGTATCTTCACTTTCGTTACGTAAACATAAGCGTGATGAAAATGAATGTTAAAAGTCTAGTTTTAGCACAGAGTATTTTTATTAGGAAGACCAAAATTGCAAGAGCAATTTCATGCTCAGTTCATGCTCTTTTGGCACTCACAATTTGGAGCTTATTGATATATCATAATCTCATGGAATGGCATGCTGAAGACTAAGGTACACACCTACCCTTTTATCAATATTTAAATTGTCTGTTCCTCATTCAGGTGTTGACGCACTTGAAAATCCCGTCTCCGACCTCTTCCATCTGCCGACGATCCAGCTTCTCCAGACACTGACTCTCAAGCCATTCGCGCCTTGCAAGTAACTGTGGAACTCGCAGATCACGCGCTTTGGCCTTTACGACTGGTACTCGAGATAAATTATGAAACATAACAAGTAACCAATGAACTCTTACTTCCATTTCAGTATGCAGGAATTGGTATATTAATCCCTCTGTTTCTCTCGATATGAATATCATAAGTCTGAAATAGGTAATGATGTGATTAATGACAATAGCATAGTAAAGTTTTATGTAGAATAGGTGTGAAGACTTCGGAGGATGTCATTTGAAATCGGGCTACAGAAACCAGCACTGAATTCCAGATGGTCAGATGGATGAAGTAAAGTTTAATCCACCTGTAAATAAGTATGTGAATATAAATAAATTGCAGAGTTGTTGGGTTCGGTAACTGTATGCAGGTTATAAATAATGTCTAGAGTAAAGGGTAGTCGTCATCAATATACGTGAAAAGCAAAATACCCGTGAACAGAATAAAAGCACGCCAGTAGCGGTATTGAATTGAAGCATTAAAGCAGGGGGTAACCAACTTTTCGTTTTTTTTAACCCCGCCTGGCAGCACTGAGATCTGTGTCCGCATCGAATCAAAGGAAAATCAAGTGATTTTATGATGAATTCGTCTACTAATTATAAGACCAATCTGCACAGTGAAACATGAACCAGTGGAACATATAGGAAATAACACCGAATGACTTTAAAATTATAATTAGTTTGCAATTTCATGGATAGTTTTGAATAAGGACCTCCGACCAATCGTGTAACGCCCTGCCTTTTTACTAACAAAGTTCTCGTGGAACGCGGCTTCACCCTCCCTTTAAATAACAGTCAAATGATAAAACAAATGCAAATGCATTGCATTAAGAGAAATTATGAACTAAATGTGAGTAACAGATTCAATAAATTATATATTGAATGGATATTTAATTGCCTTATTAGATCCACACCAATAACACGCATGCAAAGAGCACATGTAAAAAACGAGATTATAAAAAGCATCCGAATATTAAATAAGACTATAGAAAGCATGCGAATATTAAATAAGACTATAGAAAGCATGCGAATATTAAATAAGACTATAGAAAGCATGCGAATATTAAATAAGACTATAGAAAGCATGCGAATATTAAATTAGAATATAAAAAGTATCCGAATATAAAATAAGACTATAGAAAGCATGCGAATATTAAATTAGAATATAAAAAGCATCCGAATATTAAATTAGAATATAAAAACCATGCGAGTATTAAATTCGATTATAAAATCCATGCGAGTATTAAATTAGACAATAAAATGCTTGCGAATATTAAATAAAACTATAAAAAGCATGCGAGTATTAAATTAGACTATAAAATGCATGCGAGTATTAAATTAGACAATAAAATGCTTGCGAATATTAAATAAGACTATAAAAAGCATGCGAGTATTAAATTAGAATATAAAAAGCATGCGAATATTAAATTAGAATATAAAAAGCATGCGAATATTAAATTAGAATATAAAAAGCATGCGAGTATTAAATTGAACTATAAAATGCATGCGAATATTTTATTAGACAATAAAATGCATGCGAGTATTAAATTAGACTATAAAACGCATGCGAATATTAAATTAAACTATAAAATAAATGCGAGTATTAATTAGACTATAAAACGCATGCGAGTATTAAACTAGATTATAAAAAGCAAGCGGGTACGCAAGCAATAAATTAAATTCTAAAAACATGGAAGTAACTCATGTAATGAAGGAAACGAAAATTTTGCACGCCAAACTGAGCGTGAAGAAAATAATAGTAATAATAATAATGATAGAATGGAAAGAGTGCATGTGAAAGTAGGTCAATGAAATATCTACAATGAGTACAATCTATCCCAACAAAAACATCTCTGTAAAAATATGCCAAGTTGTTTGGCCGTGAAAAGAAGTGAGTTCTAAAACACGCTTTTGGGACTCTTCCCTTGCTTGTATGCTTAGTGGTACAAGTATGCCAAATTTCATCATTTTAGCACCACCGGAAATGCCCTAGAGGTTTTGATGATGTGTCAGTCAGTCAGTCAGTCTCATAATGTGTCATTATCACACAAACCAAATGAGTTAGAAAGCTGGAAGTTGGAGGACATCCTAGGATTAACACTGTGCCCTTGAGGTGCAAATATGAGTGGTGTACTATTCCCCAGTACCGAGTTACAAGGGGGTGAAAATGAGACTGAAATGTTTCGGGTAAAGGATTGCTGGTAGTGCACGATAACTTGCCGTGCACCCAGATAAATGAGACAATGGAGAATATAGTAATTGGAAAGAGTTCATGCCCACGTGAACATGAATAATAAATACCGTGATGATAAAAGTGCATGCGCAATTGAGCATTGAAAATAATAAAATAAATTTGGGAGACGTTGATTTGACGATCTAGCACGGCATTAAGTAAATTAATATGTACAGGATTATGCTGAACTTGAGCATGTCATAAAAAACAAAAACAAAACTAATCCTTATTTTTCTCTGCCGAGATTTTTCTTCCAACCTTCTCAAAGCTTCGGCCATATTGTTAGCTTGAATTCGCTCAGTTTCTAGCCTGAACCTCTCATTTTCAACCCTTAGCCGTTCATTATCATTTTTGGCCCTTTTATTTTCATTCCGCACCCTTTCATTTTCATTTCTGACCTTTTTCATTTGGGTCATTTCCGTCATAGCAGACGCGAACATGCGTAGGGCCTCTTGAGTTCTCTGGTTGACTCCAAACACGCATCCGCCGAATCCAAAAGCCTATTGGCTGTTGGCAGGGGTCTTTTCTTGCTACGCAGGGACTCGGCTATAAGAATGTTTAGACGATTTAAAATTCAACAAAAACGGAAGGCCATGCATGCAGAAAACAATAAAAAGAAGTGATGAAATAAGGAACAACGAAATGGACATTTAAAGTAAGACATTAACCCGCTTTATTCAAGGTTGCCGAAATGTCGGGGTTGTGAATATTTACATATACATTTAATAAACCATTGTTATAACCATGTTTATGTCATACTTACAAGTAGTAGGTGGATAACAGGAATCTTCTTCATCCAAAACGGATGGCGGAACTGCTTCTCAATGGTCTTCAGAGAAATCTGTAGGACTGCTGTTTGAGCAGCTTCCCGGTTCTGTAGAAATAATGTCAAGGACATGGTAAATACATAACTAGTCATTAATGAAATGTCATCTTACCACAATTTGTAAAACAATCCGATATTTGTGATGACAGGGATTTTTCCCTATCTTCGCTTGAAAACGGGAGTAGCGCTGTACGAGCAGCTTGCTCTGGATCTGGTTCTGAAAGAAATGATGATAATGACATGGTAAATACATTACGAAACCTAGCAAAATTTAAACTTACCAAAATTTGCAAAAACGCGAACCTACATCAGTTGCGACAGAAGTAAATTTACTCTGGTTGCGATTAAAGGGTCCTCACAGTCTTGCTTATCAGGTGTGGGATTATTGGCTTCAGAAGTTAGGCTGCAATTGTTTTAAATTTAATTGCACACACTGCAGTTTGTAATAATAGTTCACTATACTTTTCGGGCCATGGGGCCTATTTCGAAATTTTTAGCGAGTATTGCATGTGATTACTATTAGTTTAGGGGGTTACAGTCAAACATTAATGGCTCTGCCCCTTTGGACCGAATCGCATTCGGCCGAAACGAAACCAGTCCCAATCAACCGAAAAAAACTCGCACTTTTGGCGGATTCGGTCCAATGGAAACAGTCCCATTGGAGCGAAAACCGGCACTTCTCCGGGTTTCGGATTCGGTCCATTGGGAGAAGAATGCATGCGCATATACACCCGATGGAACTAAAATGAATTTAATTCCCGGAAGCGCAAAGGTTGCATCTTTGCAAGCAAACAATTTCTTGACTTATAATAAAAAAATGGACAAAGAAATTCAGCACCATACGCGAACATTCTGTAAAATATTAAGCACCTATTTAGTTAGAAGAACCAAATATTCAGATCCCCGAAAATTTACTTTTTTAAGGGAATTCTAGTTTTTTTTTATTATTTTAAGTCAAATTCATCACGTTATCAGCTAATTATAGGAGAATATTTGGAAAAGGTGGCAGCTAACTTTAGGAGAATATTTTGGAAAAAGGTGGCAGCTAACTATTAGGATAATATTTTGGAAAATGTGGCCGCTATTAGGAGAATATTTGGAAAGGTGGCAGCTAACTATTAGGAGAATATTTTGGAAAAGGTGGCAGCTAACTATTAGGAGAATATTTTGGAAAAGGTGGCAGCTAACTATTAGGAGAATTTTTGGAAAAGGTGGCAGCTAACTATTAGGAGAATATTTGGGAAAGGTGGCAGCTAACTATTAGGAGAATATTTTGGAAAATGTGGCAGCTATTAGGAGAATATTTTGAAAAGTGGCAGCTAACTATTAGGAGAATATTTTATAAAAGGTGGCAGCTAACTATTAGGAGAATATTTGGAAAATTGGGCAGCTAACTATTAGGAGAATATTTTGGAAAAGGTGGCAGCTAATTAATAGGAGAATAGTTGGAAAAGGTGGCAGCTAACTATTAGTAGAATATTTTGAAAGGTGCAGCAAATTAGTAGGAAATGTTTAGGAAAGTGGCAGCTAATTAGTAGAGAATATTTTGAAAAGGTGGCAGCTAATTAGTAGAGAGAGATATTTTGGAAAAGTGGCAGCTAATTAATAGTAGAATATTTTGGAAAGGTGGCAAGAATTATTGGAATTATTGTTTTGGAAAAGGTGGCAGCTAGCTATTAGGAGAATATTTTGGAAA
>JAEQBA010002096.1:0-99425 GCA_019434445.1 Phalangium opilio | reverse complement strand
TGTTCTAGTCTGTACTGGTTCATTTTATTTTTGTTATCAATTCATTGTATACATTAGTATATCTTGGAGCTGTATGGCCATTGTTGTGCTAGCTCGGCAAATAATAAAACGGAGGAAAAATGACAGAAAGATCTGGGTGACATCAGGTAATGTAATGGTTCATTTATTTTGTTATCAACTGCATTGTATTACATTAGTATTATCATTTGGAGCTGTATGGCCGTAAGAGATGACCCGATACTGATCGTCGGATAAACCGATATATCGGTGTCAGCCCATCTCTATAAATTATGGCTTCATTAAGATTAGGTAGTTGTGGTTCGTGGAACAATTCTATATTATCAAGGTGACTAATATAGATAGACTTTTAAAACGTATTCAATTAGTTTTCATACAAATGTTTGAAGCACATTGTTTATACGAAAATATACATTAATCAACATTACACCATGTTACCATATATCATTACCTTAACAAGCGGCTGTCCCTAGTATGGTGAATTGATTCAATGAAGACAAAGCAAAATAGAGAGCAGACAGCAACGAATAACTAAATTGAATAGCCGGCACGAAATTACTGTTTAGTCCAAAAGATAGGTGGCGTTAATAACCTAATTTGGGGTTAAAGTTTACGGCACTGACCTTTGACGATAAATTTACACTGTACATGACCTTACACTGAGATTCAGTTCCACTTGAAATGCTAACGAAACTGAATGGATGGTAAGGCTTATTTTGCCAGCTGAACTTCCAATCACTGACCCAAGGAAAGGAACGTCATCGATGGACGCCGCCAATAAAAGTCCAAGGGCAATAGTTGACGGTCCCAAGCAGGGGAGCCAAGGGCAAAAGGAGGAGCTAACTTTTCTACAGAATACGGCCGCTGACCCTGTCGGGTGAATCAATTGTTATCCGCAATAGGCTTAGTGAACCAAAAAGTAGATAATTTAGACCTGAGGTGAAGTAAACTTTGGGTTTTAATTTTCGTGTCTGTAATGAAGAGACATCAACGGTTCAGAGTGAGCCGAAAGTTAATTACACTCTTAAATAAATCAGGTTAAGATTTTATAATAGAAAAAAAAATCATGTTGGTAATTAGATAAGTGAAAGGGCTAATCGTTATCGGGTTATAGCCTAGAAGTTTTCATTCTTATTATGGTGCGCATTGGCTTCAGTGCGTCTAACCACAAGTCAGCTTTGGTGATATTTAACGTTAACACTAATGTTGGCAAACGAAGAATATCGTTGAGGTGAAACAAAACAATAGGGTTTTATACTGCTAACTAGTTGTGAATGTAGCTGTAAGAATAAAGGGTTAACGGTTGAGGAGAAGACAATTGGGCATTTTCAAACCAATAAACGGTTAAATCTGAAAAATTATACATTTCATTTGGAATACTGCTTTAATAATTCGTAATTTTACTTCAAAAAAGAGAAATAATTCTATATCTAGGTTAATAAGTTTGTTGAAGTTGTCCTCCTCTTGACTCGGAGAGGTATAATTTTGGTTTTCCAACCTGTCCAACTTGTTTTGATAGTGATATTAAAGAAATTTCAGTATTTTACGTATTAAATACTAAATAAATCCCAAATTTTAGGTTTCTATCTCTTTCTAGAAGTACTTAGAGTTTTCATGATCGTTCAGTGAGTGAAACAATGAAAATTTGACGTAAGTTATTTTTTAAACTATATTAGGTTCAAACTTGTAATTTGGCGTTAGAAGTAGGCCCGATAACTTCTATCAGTTATTGAAATTTAGAATTTTACCTTTAACCAGAACGAAGATACCAGGGCTTAAAAGTGCCTAAGTTGCTACGAGAAAAGAGTGTTTGGAGTGCTTTTGGCAAGTGCACAGACTGCTTTGTTTGGCGGACCCGCAGCTGTGCACCCACAAATTTCCCTCCCAATGAGTTTATGAATTTTTAAGGGCCCGACTCATAACCATTCGCGGGGCCCGAAAAGTCTCTCGACGGTCCTGCTCATTGGTTGAGTTTAATTAACAACAAAGGGACTTCGCAAGCAATGGTCTATTTTTAATTTCAGTTAACATTAACATTTCAACAATAACTTATTTTACATGTACTACCTTACTTGAATATAGCCAGGTGCCACCCTAGCAATAATATCGCGCGCGAGAACCGCGAAACCGATTTAACACTCGAGAAATTTAAAATGACACTTATCGCTTCGCGATCGTCCATAGCTCGGTGGCATCGGCAAACGGTGGTCGCTGTGGGCAAACGGTGACGTTCCTCCTCCTTGCGTTTCTTAAAACAATAGCTACGGCGTGGCCATCGCCTTGGCTATTCTTCTGGACTGCCGCTTCTAAGAATGGGGACTTCGGGAGGCTAGGTCGACATCTCCAGAAAGCGGAAGTCCTCCGCTCTTCTTTAGGATCAGCTTCAGGATACTCGTCAACCAGAATCGAACGAATGCAATGCCAGAATGATCTTCTCACCACCTTGCAACTCCTTTTTGCTCACCCTTCTTCCGTTGCCGAAGGTGGACACCAATCATGTTGGTCCAAGTCTCTGACCCGTATTTGCCGACCGCACACAATTCGTCCTCGCTCTCGCGCCAAACCACTTAATTGGTTGGGTTTTCGCGCCAAACACTGACGTCAATGTCCGAGGTATTCAACCCTGGGGTCGCGTAGTCTCTCGACCTTCGGACGGCGCCGAATTACCCAGCTTTGGCAACCTGGCTTGTACCATTCATGGGCCTAAATTCTATACAACATTTCTGTCTTCAATAGTTACCATGACAGGCTTTCGACCAAACCCAATGCTTGATAAATTGTTTAATATGTACATATAAAGAAAGAAGGGCAAAGCTATTGACACAAGGGAGATGGGGTCGAGCACAAAAGAGGACCAACCGAAAATAAATGGTTAGAACCTTCCTTAGCGCGATAAACTGGCGCCTCTAAACTTTCTCGGACCAATAACCTCTTTACCTTGACCTTGATAACCCCTATTAACAATCAACTTCCCTTGTCTATATAAAGTTACTATGAATTTAATATTCCTCCAATTCATAAATGTTTCAAAAAACCATAATATTCCAAAAATATCGTTGCACCCGTGACCAACGTTTTGTGGTTAAAATTCCTTATAAAAAGGCTACGCGTTCGCCACAAACCTTTTGAAAACCAACAAAGTAGCAAACGAAACCATGAAAATCTTTTCAATAGCTATTGAAAGTTGCCACTCGGCCAAAGAATTTGTCAACAAAATTCAAAAAGACATTTTTACCTCAATAAGTTTCTAAAGTAATCATTTTTTTCAAGTGCTCAAAAAGTTTCTTCCGCACTCGAAATATCGTAGCTTTTAAAACGGTTAATTAGGAATTTGACCCAAAACTAATATTTATGAAAGCAATTTATTTGGCATAATAAATCTGTGCGATTCAGTTCAGTTCGAAAAAAGTTATTGTATATGAAATGAGGAATACATAAGTGTTTTAAGGGAAAAAATCTGACAATTAATTTCAAAACTTGAACACTTATATTTATATAACTATGATATGACATTTATGATAAATTGACCATCTTGTGACGTCACTGGTTAAAAAGTGGGAGGAGCGTGACTACACCACCATTATCCGTTAAAACAAACAAAATAAAAAGGGCTGGTGAAATTGGACAGTTGAATTGAGCATTTCAAGCCAACCAACACCGACATTGTTGAAGAGTTCATTCAAGATAGCAGGCATTTGCAACTGCGTATAACGATGTATTTAAACGACCTTGCACACTGTTCAAGGCGTCCTTTAATATGACACGTTGCGAATGCTTTAGTCATCTAAATAACCAACAAAAAACAAGTAATTACTGTATAATGTGCTACCATTCCCAAGATGTATAAAATTAAGAATTTGCGAAACAATGAAATGGATACTACGTCATTTAGCTTCGCTCGTTATATTCCTCGTCTCAAAATGTATTTTAGTTCAATGATCTTAAAGAAAATTAAGCCAAGAAATGTTCGTTTTTGATTGTGAGTGAGACGCTATAATGGCTTTGCCCATCTTGTTTCAAAGTTTTTAGGCGCGCTTCTAAGCCCACAGTACTTTAAGTAATAAAATTGCTACAAGACTAAATTTAAACAAAATCCAACCTTTTGATTAATTACTCGGCCCCTGTTTGTCTTAATACCAAGTCTTTAGTATGGTTGGATGGGGGATAAACTGGACTATAACATGGACGGACTAATGTTCCTATAGTAAATCCCATTGATTGACCTAGGCTTAATTACTTTAGTTCGAATTTTAGTTAAATATGGTTAATTGTTCCGTTTTAAAATGTAAAAATCGCACGGGAAAAAATGAGGGAGTGACCTATTTCTCATTTCCATTCATTGAGAAGAAAATGGTATGCATATTGAGAAACATTTTGTTAAATGAAGAAATGCTTGGATACAGGCCATTGGTGAAAGGCCTGACTTTGTTGTCAAGAAATGGCATCGCATTTGTAGTCGACATTTTATAACAGGTAAATGTAGAAAAATCACTACAGAACGCTTTACAGTAAATTAAAGCAATTTAATCTAGGAAAGCCAGCCAGTCTGGAAGATGAAACACACCCTGAATGGGTGCCAACACTTGATGTAGGTTACAAGTCTGTACAAGGGTTAAGAACACCAAAATCTAAACTGGACTTGCATAATTGATCATTAGAACGATCAAGAAAAAGGTTAATACCCCATCTTGGCTACGAAAGAACCTTAACATCAGGAAAATTTGATGAAATTGCATATTTTACGGAAGACAGTAGCTTAGATAGTTCCATGACGATGACAAACGATGATGATTCAGTTTTAAAATGGCGTAGCGGTTAGCGCTTTCGCCTCGCAGCAAGAGGATCCCGGGTTCGATCCCGGACTGTGGCACCAGGTGAAAATCTGGGAACAAATCCTTCTGCGTAGAGTTTGCAAGTTCTCTCCCCACTTGTTAAAAGGAGTTTTCCTCCGCGGTCTAACCCGGTTTCTCCTTTCCATCAAAACTTGCAGAGGTTAACGCTAATAGTTAGTATAGGGCGCTGTAGGTGAGCTGTGGCATAGGGGCTAGCCACCACCCCTCTATGCATTGTAAAGGGACCCACCTGTAAATAAGCCACAGGCTTAGTGTGGAAATCCCTTCATAGTCAAAGCTTAGATTATTATTATTAAGCTGACGTAGCATTCCAAGATGCATCAGTTCAATAACTCTCAGACACATGGACTCAGACTAATGCATCATTTTCAACATACGCATTTCCTCAAACTAATAATTCCACAGAAAAGACATCAAACGGCTGAAACTCTAACTGAGCTGAAAATGGGTGACATTGTAAGGTTAGAAGAATATTTCAAGGAACACACAATAGATAGAGAGTACATTGAAAGAAATGAAGAACGTGATATTTACTACACGGGACTCCCAACCATAACAATAATAATGGGGACTTTTCAATTGCTATCTCAACAATTGCAACCAAGTTTTACAGTAAAACTATCGTTGCTTCAAGAGTATCTATTCCTTCTCCTAAGACTTCGATTGGATTTGGTTGTGCAAGATCTTGCATACAGATTTAACGTTTCCTCGTCTACTATATCCAAAGTCTTCGCTAAATGGCTTAATATTGCATATATCAGATTAAATCGTTTAATTAATTGGCCATCTAGAGACGAACTGTTTCTATCAATGCCCAATTGCTTTAAAGTGGCCTTTGGTAACAAAGTAGTTGTTATCATTGATTGCTTTGAGATTTTCATTGAAAGACCCTCGTCATTGGATGCAAGGGCAGAAACGTTTTCTCACTACACCATGAAATTTCTAATTGGGGTAACACCCCAAGGTTCTGTCTCGTTTATTTCAGACGCTTATGGAGGCCGCTTTTCGGATAAACATATTTCTGAGGATTGCGATATTTAAAAGGAATTGGTACCGGGTGATGTAATTTTAGCCGATCGGGGATTTAATATTGCAGAATCTGTTGGGTTCTACTGCGCAGTGGTTGCTATACCTGCTTTTAGTAGAAGAAAGAAACAATTCAATCCAAAAGATCTACACGAAACCCGAAAGATTGCTAATGTTCGCATTCATGTTTAAAGAGTAATAGGTCATACCCGAAAAAGTTTAGGATTCTCCAATCAACTATTCCAATTGATTATTTGTATAACGATGACCCAAATATGCCAACCAAATTAGATAAAATTTTTAGAGTGTGTTGTTGTTTAATTAATGTATGCAACTCTGTAGTCCCATTTGAATAAATCTCTGTAAATTAAATGGTAGTGGGAAAAAAATTTATCCTAAAAGTGACATTTTTTAAGCAAGCTTTATTTTCCTTTCATTTGGATTTTTGTTTGTTTTCTTTGCAGTCTCGACAATGCCAATATTTCGAACGTGGCGCTCTTTTTATTCGCAAGCAGTTATAATGAAACCGTTCTCGGGTGCAACTATTATCGTCACATGCAATCATTTTTCCTTCTTCTTCTTTACGGCAATAGCAGTAGATTGCTTGGGAATAATGTTGGGAGCTGTTGTAGGGGCTTGGGATCGGTTTTCGCTTTTTTTGAGAATATTGCTGAGAAAAGTCTTAGGAACGGTTTAATTGGCCTTGGGAATACTGTTAAGAGTGGTTTTAGTGGCCTTGTGAATATTGCTAGGAACCGTTTTATTGGGGTTAGGAATGGTTTTAGTGGCCTTCGGAATATTTAAATTTTGAGAAATACCTCGAATACCTTTACGAATAACATTTTTCGTGAAATATTGGTAAGCTATTTCAGGCAATATACATTTTTTAAAAATTTTTTAACATTTATCAATTATACTTTTCTGTAGGTCTAAATCGGGTAGAATTCTTTCAATTTTGATATCCGTAGGGGCCTATATAACGAAATTACAGTATTGTTTATCACAGATGAGCATTTCAGTTTGCACTTGGTAATAGTAGGTGTGATTCGCGTCCAGGTTATAGGTCTTTGTTATTGCACAATATTTGAGACATGATGCTTTAGACTTTGCATACTCTTCAAATGCCTTATCTTTAGCCGAATAGGGGTATTTTACTTCAAATACACCAATTCCACAACATCTGCATGAAATTATTACATCGGGAGAAGCCCCCATGAAAGGGTATTCTGTAGTTATAACCAAGCCTGACTTAGATATAGTTAAGTCCTCGTGATGCTTTTTGTTTATTTCTTGAAACTTTGCTATACAATCGCCTTCATGTCTAATTCCCCCATCGGTTGCAGGTGAAGTGAAAATCCTTCCCGGAATATTGAATTCAACAGACTAATTGAAGGATTCTCTATAGATGTTTTACAGATGGCTTTGATATTTGAAGCGGTAGTCCTACCAGCTTTTTGGGAAAACCACAATTTACAATATGCCTGTTTCTGATTCAACCTTCTGAGCTTGTTCTTTGATTATTTTGTTTTGCTCTTTAAATTTTTCGCATTCTTTTAAAATTTCTTCATATGGTAAATTATCCATTCCATCTTTATCAAATTTTAGACTAGATAATGGCTTTGGCAGATCAATTGACTTAGGAACATATTTGTGACTAAAGGGACTATGAGTGACAAGATAACAGGTTTGGAATTTGATCTAGCAAGGCTTTCTAAATAATCTTGAAACTCCTCACCAGAAGCCTCTGGAACAATATCTTTCTTCCTGGGCTTGGAAATAGCACTCTCACCACCGTCGATTATCAGTGGATCCATTCTCTTTTTCTCTGTTTAGCTGAACTGAAGTTTATTTCTCTGGCGCGTTTATAAGGTACTTGCTTAATATGTGGGGCCAGCCACTGGTTTATGCCAGAAGTGCATGATTGTGTTTTTAAAAGGGGTACCCCAGCATCAATAAGGAAATGCAGTGCACCAATGTGAGAGTATGACTCCCTCATTCCAGCCATGCAGTTGCAATGGGCTGTTATTATTTCTCCCGCATCTCTAGCTAAAATCCCGTTATATAAACAATCCTCATTTGCTTTTTGTGAGTGTTTAACCTGAATAACGAAAGAATATTAGTTTATAAATGGCATCGCTTGTAGGAAATTAAAGTTAGTAACTTCAAAATCATACCTTTCCCCACACAAGAACAAGATTTGTTTTGTTTGATTCTTTGTCTAGTTTCTTAACAAAGATTCCTTTAATATGGCGACTTGTTAAGAATGTATGAGATTCCATACTTTTATGGTTTTTAATTTGTTCTAATGTAACAGTTAGTTGTGTGCAGCAAATAGGTTGAAATGTCGGGAAACTCTACTTTGGGCCAGAGCGATACATCCGATTGTTAATTATCCATAACGTCGTCGTAAGGATCAAATCCAACAAATTTAAGGCATTTATGTTTATAAATTAATTTGAACTCTTCCTCCAAAGAGTCAAAATAACGCTTAAAAGGTCAAAATATTGGCGACGCGTTGTAGGGGAAGACCAACGAAGAGTAGAAAGTCGTACTTTCCTCGGTAGGTGTCGGAGTCTGGTTGGGATTCGGGAGAGAGAGCCCAGGATATTGTCGAGATACTTTATATCAATAGCGGAGTGGGGGTTCCAGATTTGGCAACCAAACGCAAGAATAGGGCGAATGTAACTGTGGTAAAGTCGAGTAAGGAGTTCGGTTGAGATTCCCGGAAAATTTGCATTGACAGTTGCTATTGAGCCTCGGGCACGACCACGGATTTTTTGAATATGGGAATGGAATTTTAGGTTGTACACCTAGGTCACGGCATTCATTGACACGTTGTATATTTTGGCCGCAAAGAAAAAAAAGGGGATGGAGAATTTTGTAAGGTTAGGACTAACGATTTGGTTTCATTAAACAATAGACCATTACAAGTAGACCAAACCTCAAGCTTAAGGAGATCTGATTGCAGGGTTTGTACATCAGTATATGATTCAATTACTCGGAATATTTTTAGGTCATCAGCAAATAAACAAAGAGGGGACGTTAGGTCTTGGGGCAGAGCATTAATATAGATCAGGAAAAGTATAGGGCCTAGAACACTTCTCTGAGGAACGCCACTGAGGTCGACCTCGTTTCGTTTTTTCAATAGGAGCTGTTGTTTGGCTTGAGTAGTTGCTGTGGGGGGACACTTGGTGTCAGCGAAATATTGTTAGACAATGTGCTTGAGCTAATTTGTGTATAGGATGATTGGCTAAACCCAAGAGAAATATCAACGGATACTGTTGACGGTGGCTTAACATCAGGATTAACAATAGGTCCACCAGATTTAGGAACTTTATTGACCTCATGACTAGGGCTTTCACAGCTTGCAGTAGTATTAGTTTGGCTAGGATTTGAGATCGTGGCATCCCCTTATGAGAAGAGCGGGAACGACCGATTTGCCTTAGGTGAAAGAGAGTGTAATATAACCATTGTTGATTATTAGGGTTAAGGGCAAACACATTGAATGCAACCGTAGTAATTGAAGACTCTTTCTGGCATAAGTAAGAAAGTTGAAGGACCAGAAAAGTCTTTAGTTCATTTTCATTAGTGTCGGGAGTCCATAGATAATCAGACGGACTTTTTTCACGAACCTGAATCCATTGACGGGAGTTAGGAAGTCATTTTGTGAAGAGAAAAATAAAGTTTAATTGTTAAAGTCTGAGTTTGGTAATGAGCATTCGATCAAGATTCATTAAACTACAGTCAGTGTTGAGTTGTGGACACCTGTTGACCACTGACTCAAGTACATGGTGATTAGGCCCAAACTAGGCTTAGTAAGTTCCCCCATAGGCCACCATATGTAACGAACCAAATCGGCCACGTGCTCTAATAAATATAACAATCTACCTTACTAGTCGCAATAACTCCTTTCTTTATTTCGTCGTGTTCCTATTCACGACATTGGCAAACTATCACAAATTTAACTGTACAGGTTTAACTAAAATTAATGGCGAACTGGTATCTACTAATACCCGACGGCAACTGCCCTTTTCCTTTGTTATGACTTCAATTTATTGTGGGAGAATCATCACATGATCGAGCAGATGACGTCATGGACGCCGTCTGCTCGATCGTCAGGTACAGTGTTAATGATTTAAAAGTAATATGGTACGTTAAACTAGGGGTTTCCACTCGGTCGCGATGCAACTAAATAATTGCTAATAAGTAGATGGTTTACTAATAGAGGCGAAATCTTCACTGCTGGTTGGTTGTAGAGTTGATGCCTCACTTTCTGAATATTAAATTAATTTGAAACCTCTAATTGTCCAACCAAACATAATTCCAAATATTAATGTTGTAACAGAATATTTGTGGCTGACGAGAGCGGGAGAGCGGTTATTTTTCATTTAGGAGAGATTTATTCAATTCCTCTAAATATGAGGGCTGGAAATAGGCACTGGTCATATGGTTGAATAACATTTTAAAACGTCCAAGATGTTTTTTAAAACTATAATATTGACTGGTCAATATCATATTCAAAATTTCGAGCCATAAGAGAGCTCACTTGTCGTATGAGAAATATTTATTATTTCTGGCCCTGATGCTAAGCGTATAAAATTGAATAAAATTAAAGTATGAGGGAGCGATGAGGATGTTGGCGGACCAGGTTAGGTCTTATGTTTTTTTTATTATGTACCAACATACAAATTAGGTACCAATTTAATAACTAACCTAAGATACAGTTGAAGGTATCAAAGTTACATTGACGTTACTTTTTGACTTGTATTTCTTTATGGAAGCGCTTTTCGAACTAGAATATCATCTAAGTAACTACGTTACCTTCATCTAGCTTAAAACACAAATCAAAACTATTTTGCCTCTTGTTTGCGGAAAGTAACAGTTACTTTCAAGTTACTTTTAACCAAAACGTGAGAATTCTTTAGTTGTGTCTTATGAAAGCTAAAGGTATCATAGTTACTTTGACGTTACTTAATGTCATTTGAGTCTTTAGGTAATACGTTGGCAATAGTATTACCTATGTTTCGAGGAAAGTAAGTTTTAAATAAATAGGGTGGGGGAAAATAGAGTCGGATCTCTGATTTCAAAAGAGTGAGAAAACTGATGGGGAGAGTGATCCAGTAGGAAGCAGAGTCCACATAGGGGAATTAAGTAAACTTTTCGGGTTATGTAACGCGCTGAGCAATTGCTTTAGATGGAGACACGCCCAGTATCGGATGAATTGTAAATTGTTTATAAAGGATTGACATTTCCGTTATCGGGTCATTATACACTTTGGCTCCACACAGGAGGGTCAAGATGTCATATTTAACAATCGAGGCCGTATATTGCAGTTTGGTTAAAATTACAAGAAGCCTTTACCCGTCAGCAAATATTTTAGCGCTTCTGAACTAATTGACGGTTTAGTCAATGTTTTGGGGAGAAGTTCATACAAGCAAAGAATGCTCCTTAATGTTATTTCTAAGTAGAGGTAAAGTTGATGAAGAGTATTGTAAAATAGACAGAAATTGCATTTTTTGGAAAGACATTTTCCAGAAAACTGTTTCCCCACAAAAATATTTTTTGTGAAAATCAGTGAGTGCTATTTTATGAATTTTTAAAGTTTTTAATATATGATTTATCAAAGGAAGTTGCGGTTTTAAGCCATTTCTGACTTCGCAAAAAAATTTGCCATCCTTTTTTACTTAAACGAAAAACAAGAACTCCAACGGAAAGCATTTATCTACACTATCGTAGCCCTAATTGCAAAGCTTCTTCGTAAGTATTCTAAGTTTCTTTAAAAAAAGAACATCGGAACAAGTATATAGCTACCTACACTTTCATTATAGAAGGGATCAAGGGAGTCGGGTTTGATCTTCAGGACCTTTTACCCGAAAGCGTGGTGAGATGCTACAAAAACACCTGCAAAAAAGAGCCATTATGGACGAAGCCTTTAAGTCTGCCATCAAGCTATTTAAAAATATACCCGAATTGCGCAGATTCGACTCATTTGGAACCGCGTTTTGGCGTCCAAGGTTGGATATGCTTTATTAATTTCAGGGTTCGCAAAGGCGATGGAATTTTAAGCTGAAAGTTGAAAATGAAAGCCGAAGCTGAAAGATGGACCTTATTCAATGAGGTTTTTTACTAATGTTGAAATGTTGAGAAGAAAGCATCGAATGAGTTGATCTTTCAGCTTCGATTCTCAGCTACGGCAGGTTTCAGCGCCATTGCGAGCGCAGGTCAATCTCATCAGGTTAATAATAATTTTATGCAAATAGGAGGAATCATGAAAATGCCTGAGATAAACGTAGACGGCCCTATTCCCAACATCCAAGCATAATTGATGCATTGGAAAATGAAAACGCCTATTTAGAAGCAAACAAAAGGAAATATTTAAACGAAGTTGAAATGATTGAGGATAAAATTGAATAGAATCTAAACGAAATCAACCTTTTAAAGCAAAACGTTGCCGAAGAAGAAGAAAACGAAAGGTTGGGGAGAGCGTTAAAAGAGTCCATGACTCCTTCTAATTTTCTAAAAGTATTGGACAATTTGGGCGGAATTAAGTACATTTCGGCGATGAAGATATTGCCAAACCTTAAAAAGAATAGCTTTAAATGAAGGACTTTATATTTATTCAGGTTTGTTAGACATTCGACAATGCATTGGACCAATGCAATGTTAAATGATACATGTAGGCCTTTAGGTGATGGTTGAACTTTATACTAAGCATAGGCAACACGCGTACGTGTACCTTTGACTGTTCAATGATCTAATGCCTTGTGGAAACCTTCACGAACGCGTTTAGAGGATACTTATACTCTCAAAATCTTTATATTCTTTTAATTATATTTATTCTTCTAAAATTCAAAAAGAAAGGGTATCTGCCCGTGGTTTCATGGGGTGCTGAATTAATAGCAAATTGAAGAAGGTCCAGGATTTCATCCCATCGCTCATGGTGATTCCCTACATAGAATGATATTAGCTCGCCCAATACTCGATTTAGTCTTTAGCGGGGTGGTAAATAAATTTTTTCCGGATAATTCCTGTAAGGCCTTGAATACAGAAGATTATTCTTGAGCTCAAATTATTTATGCCTAACTGGGTTAGGATACTCTAAGGAAGTTACTATGTGAGAAGCAAAAGGGTCTTCCCTTTGAGATTTTCTAACGTCTTCCAAAGTGAAAACTGAATATAAGGCTCTAGGATCTGGGGAACGTACTTGACCTTGCTCAGTGTCGCTAGAGGATGTTATAGTACAACTATTTGTATGATGACTTAAAGTACTACTAGTTGTATCCCGAATACTAGTAGATGGAGAAAGGGAGGAACTTAGGTTTACACTTAGGACATTTATCGGGTCCCTTGACAAATCGTCAGCTACCACATTCTCTACTCCTTTCTTGTGTTTAATTTTAAAATCAAAAGTTTGTAGGTACATTTCCATTTAACTAAACGAGAATTCGGTTCCCTGATATTAAATAACGACTGTAAAGCTTGATGGTCAGTAAGAAGTGAGAACTGTAAATTTCTGACCTTCTAAAAAGGGTCTAAATTTTTCAACTGCCCAACAAATGGCTAAACATTCTTTCTCGCTAGTGGAGTACCTAGTTTCTGCATCTTTTAGTTCTGTGCTAGCATAAGCTACTATTATCTTGAAGTTGGGATAGAAGCGCACCTAACCCTTCATCACTAGCATCTGTAGTTAAAATACACGGGGAATCCCTTCTAAAGGAAGCTAAAGGCGGAGCCTTACAAATTTCTTCCCTGATTATTTCGAACGATATCTGCTGTTCGGTATCCCAAATAATTTTCTAGATTTGTCATTTTAGTTTATTAATAGGGGCTACAATTTGAGAGAAGTGTAGTGATTAATAAACCTATTATGCTATCCTGCGATTCCTAAAAATCTCTGAACTTCCTTGATGTTTTTAGGTGGAGGGAATTTCCTAATGGCTTCAATTTTCGAAGGGCCTATATGCACTCGTTTTTCATTAAATATGTGACAAAAATTGTCAGCTTCCTTCTGAGCGAACCGACATTTCTTGAACTGAAGGGTGAGACCCGATTCCTTTAATCTATTTAGGATATATTTCAAACACTAAAGGAGATTAAATCGTCTAAATAGTCAATTAAATGGAAAAAATCTCGTCTATTAACCGCTGGAAAGATTTAGGGCGTTACAAAGCAAAAAGCGGGAGTACGTTATACTCGGACTTTCCCATAAGAGTCTCAAGAGCAGTTTTAGGTCTGCTCTTTGGGTGCATTTCGACCTGCCAATAACCTGATTTAAGGTCAGGTATAGAAAGAAAAGTACGTGATCCACTACAGGAATTTTAAGTACTATGTCTCCAAGGGGATGAAAATCAGCATGGTTCATGACCTTCGAACAGGGGGCGTGGTTAAAACCTTTCATCGAATTCAACACGGAGAAGCGCAAGATGGCCGCCAATGACTTTGAACGCGAATTTTTCAAGCTTATTGTTATTCAGTCGTTGGGAAGACCATGGAAAATCTACGTAACCGCATTTATTTCTGCGCTTCACCGTCTTCAAGAATGAATTGGTAGGAATACATCGAACAAAGAAGTCCCTCACCCTCAATAGACCCATTTTATCGGTTTCGCGATATTGGACCTCTCCAAACGCCTCATGTACCGTTTCCACTATGAGGCAATTAAACCTAAATACGGAGACGCCGCGAAGCTTCTTTTCATGGACACGGATTCCCTGACGTACCATATCCAAACTGATGACATCTACAAGGACTTCGCGAAGAACAAGGAATTGTACGACTTTTCCGGCTACCCTAAAGACCACAGCGATGTCAACAAGAAGGTTCTTGGAAAGTTCTAAGATGAACTTGACGGGACACTAATCCAGGAATTCGTTGGTCTTAGACCGAAAATGTACAGCATATTGTCCGCGAAGGAGGAAAATAAAACGGCAAAGGGCATTTGACGCAGAGTTGTGAAGAAAAAAGTACGCCACACCCAATACCGAGAATGTCTGCTGAAGCGAAAGCTGATGGTAGAAGAAATGAAGAGAATCATCAGCAGCAAACATGAACTTTTTACCGTGGGACAGAGCAAACTCTGCCTCAATCCATGCGATGACAAGCGGTACATAATTGACTTTGGCTCACGGCCACTACAAAATATCATATTAATTTAAAATTTATGTAAAAATAAAAAGTTGAAATTTTCTTCCTTCACTACAAAATTATATCTTTCGTGTAAATTTGTATATGTAAATATGTATTAACTTGCTATTTTATTTCTTTTTTATAAATTTTTGAATGTTGTTGAAAATAAAATAAATATAATTATGTTGAAGTACTCTTCTCCAAATTTTTCCTACTATCTTTCATTTTTCATGTACGAAGAGGGGAGAGGGGCCCGGCCCCCCCTTCCGTTCAAAGTTTCACAGTTTCCGTTCAGAGTTTTACAGTTTGCGTTCAAAGTTTCACTATTTCTGTTCAAAGTTTCACTAAGGGATAGATTACATCACTTTACATACAGTTTACCAAAAATGAACTTATTCTCCTAAACAAAATGAATTATCGTACCATCAATGATTGATAAGTCACAACACTTACAGGGAATTGACTGATTTCCGATTTCCAAGAGCTTTATTTGTTTACATCCTTATCAGCATGATAAGGAACTGTCGGCGGGAAACTCAAAAATCGTACCCTATATAATCAGTTCAGGGACCCTATTCTGTAATTTTTTTGATTGTACCGTAAAGTTTTCCTTCTCGTTAAAGTTAACGGATTTCCGTTAAGCCTATAACGGACGACCGTAAACTAATTTTTTTTTTTAAATTCTGTAACTTTTCCGTTACGAAATGTTTAAAATTCCCGCTAAAAATGTAAAATTCGCACCGACAGAGGGCTCGTGTCGCGTGTCAGGAACCCAGAGTCATGCAGACAAACTTTTATGGCGAAAAGCTTCGGCTGTCTGACCGTCTGACTGATCTATAGCGTATAAATCTTTCTTCTTTATGAAATTGAATTCAAATTTAGAATATGAGTGAAGTGTTAAAGAGAGGGTTGAGGGTCTCCCCTGACCAACAGGAGATTATGGTAGAGTTAAAACTTTAAAGAGGGAAAACTTACAAATGATTTTACAAGAGCCCAGTATGATGCATTATGGGAAGTGTTAATGTTGAAGCTTAATAGTTGTGGCAGTGGAGCACAAAAAGACGTGGATAAATGGAAATCCGTGAGTTACAATGATACTTTAACTATTCTTAGTAAAAATTAAATACATCTTTTTGATTCAGACACTTTCGGATTGGAAAACTGCGGTCAAAAAGATGGACCCTAAAAGGCACACCTTACACACTCTTCTGAAAAACGCTAATTCGTACAATTAATATCATTTTTCACACTGCAAACTCGTACTATACATCCTAGCTGTCAGAATGATGCAGAAAAGCTTAGTATACAGCATTTAAATTAATATCAATTGAAATAATAACGTTGTTCAGAGTAATTAGAGAATATTAAAGAATTTTGGAGTTTGTACGAGCACTACCTTAGTGGGAAGAATCCCGGGCCGTCGGAGGTGTGCCTTTTCCATGCCGTAGCACACCTCTCTTTTCATCGGCGTTATATTTTACACACTCCGTCGACGACCAATTCTTAGTGCGATGAATCCCGGGCCGTCGAGGTGTGCCTTTTCCATGCCGTTGCACACCTCTCTTCTCATCGGCGGTGTATTTCGCACACCTCGTCGACGACCAATTCTTAGTGCGATGAGTCCCGGGCCGTCGGAGGTGTGCCTTTTCCATGCCGTAGCACACCTCTCTTTTCATCGGCGTTATATTTTACACACTCCGTCGACGAGCAATTCTTAGTGCGATGAATCCCGGGCCGTCGAAGTGTGCCTTTTCTTAGCCGTTGCACACCTCTCTTCTCATAGGCGGTGTATTTTGCACACCTCGTCGACGACCAAGGCTTAGTGCGAAGAATCCCGGCCCGTCGAGTTTTAAGGAGGTGTGCCTTTTCCATGCCGTTGCACACCTCTCTTTTCATCGGCGGCATATTTTACACACCTCGTCGACGACCAAGGCTTAGTACGAAGAATCCCGGGCCGTCGAGTTTTAAGGAGGTGTGCCTGTCAGTAATGGGCAAATCTCGAAGCACTTCATATATATATAAGCATAAAGCATTTAAAATACTTTAAAATGGGAAGTGTGAAGACAAATACGTCGAAGCTACAAGCTTCTTCACAAGACTAAACCTACATAATAGCACTAAACATTTTACTTAAAGCAAACAACGCTTCGCCAGTTTTAGCTGCTTTGAACAAAACAGGTTTAAGGTTCACGAAGCATTCAGTAGCCAAAGCACAAGGCCATAGGTGATAGGGTCCTTTCTGGCGAATATCGAAGCATTTTGGAAACTACGTACAGTGCTTCACGGTCAAAAAGGCATAGAGCCCTTCTTAGGCAATTCCCTAGGTGTAACATAATAATCTGAGTTTCACATAGATATAAACAAACCACGCTTTCGTTTACCCAACAGTCATTGTTAAAAAAATTTAAAGTGACTTCAAAATCAGAAATAGGCAAGCTAGCTAGCCCTTAAAATATATATGCGTCATTATACTTGAAATCTAAAAAACTTGAGCCAGCAACCCATGTGTTTTAAACGGAATTCAAACAGAATTAATAACGCGGTTGTTTTTTATTGAATTCAGTATCATAAAGCCAACACAGTCGATTACATCACCCTGTTGCTTTTGATGAAGATATTTTTTAAGCTCTAAATTGTAGAATGTAGACAATTTCTCGAAAATTTTGAACCGTTTTAACACTTTCGTATCGAGTGTTCTGTGATATCGTTTCGCCTTAGTAGAACCGCAAGGGATCAGTGAACGCTTATCCACGGCATTACACGGACGTCGTCAGGTACTCATGATTTGAAATATTTTACCTTAAATATACTTAACGTTGAAAACCAAGCCTTATTTTACAAATTGAACGTTTCATGCTATATAATCGAGATCACTGAGTCAAAAGACTGGTCTCACGTCTTTTTCCAAATACCATTTTGCCTTTGACAAGCTGCTTTGCGATAGTAATACGATTTATATGGCGCCAGTGTTGTTTATTCATACAAACTCAAGTGGCATATCTGAATGTCTACGTTAAATGTTAAGATTTTGAAGACATATTTATGATCGTCCACTATCGATCTTAAAGAGTATGGGAACACCATATGCACAAAGTAAAGCGCCGGGCCAGTGGATCCCCTACAAGGTCACTTTATGAACTCTAGTTTTTACTTGGCGTAAGCCGGAGGCTTTTGTAAGCGAGATTTCGAAGTGCTGAAATCGCGCCCACTAGCCATCGCCAAGCTAAAACCGGAGTTCAAAAAGAAAGTCAACTTGTAGGGGATCCACTGGACCCGCGCTTTGCTTTGTAGGATATATTTAAATACAAATGTACTTAATTAACGTGTTTCGTGTGTCGAGAATTGAGTTAGTTTTGTTACATATATTGTTTAAATTCAACGTTTTAAAGCTCAAGTTTCGAAAATTTTCGAGTCATTTAATAAGTCCAACAAAATAGTATAGGATATTTTTAATTTCAACAGAAAAATAGTTCTGCGAATAATAGTAGACTCGAAAACTACACTAAGCCTTGCCTAGGTATCAGCGGTATCCCGATTCCCGAGCCGCCGGCGGCTGAGCTCGCCGTAGCCGCGGGAATAGAAAACATTACTCGTAAAAAACAGATACACACGACGTCTTAAATAGTCCAAGCAAAAGCTACCGAGATTGATAAGATCTTTGTTTTTTACTCCCAAATAATCTTTCGTATTGTAAATAGTTTTATCTGAAGAATATTTTAGACACCATACTCAGTCTTTATAGTAGTTCCCTAATTTATATGCCTTGTAAATTGGTTCTTAAGGCGGAAGGATACGAAAAAGCCGCGTTACCGAATTTTGTTCCTCCGCGTAAGGGGAGGCTCTTTCCTAGGAGCTTAATTAGAGAATATCGTGTAGCTCACCCAGGCACATGTCACGTACTTCATGTGTAAATCCTAATCGGCTTCTGCTATCATGAATTCAATTATACACTGAACCAAATGACCCACTCGGTTTGACAATCACATGTTTTAATTAAAATAATTCTGTTAGTAAAACAAATCAATTGTCCTCCTAGCATGGCTCATTCTGGGGGAAATACTGAAGAAGAGCTTAAAGGGACAGAGGAAACGGCGGGACTACCTAATGACGGTCATAACGTATCTCGAGTGGGAAGCAGTCGGTTAAATATCACTAATGATGCCAGATTTTCTCACATTAAAAGACATGAACAGTTTCTGGAAAAGTTCGTGGCTGGGAAATTTGGTACCAGCATTTTACATGAACATTTTACATACTTGGGTAGTATTCCGAACGGGGAAAATTTGCCCTCTAGGAAGGTAGTGCTCGAATGTAAGCACTGTGGGGCCACAAAATATGGAGATAACTCGAGCAATTTTGATCGACACATCAACGTTAGTATTTTGTTAGGCGAATTGAGTTTTAAAGTATATATTAGCATTTAATGCTATTTTTCTGTACACTCAGAGAAAATGCACCCTACCAAAAAATTAAAATCTAAGCTTAAGAAAAGACCGCTAGACGAGTTTCTAAACTTGCCTATCAGCATTGCTAAGAAAAAAAGGTCGCAAAAGTAGCTAGAACCTCGATACAACAACGTCATTTTAAAGAGTTCCTGGTGGATCTGGTCACAGTGGATGGACTTCCTTTTAGTATCACCGAAGGCTGGGCAATGCGCCGTATGATTGAGTATTATGTGCCACAAATCAATTTACCGTCGAGAAGGACACTGGTGAGAGACCTGGAGAAAGCAGTAAATGGCATCAATGGCCGCATTAAAGAGGTAATGAAGTCAGTTCCAGCGAAGACCTTACACTTGACCCTAGACTTGTGGAGCAGCCGGAATCGTGAATCAGTGTTGTGTGTACGTGGGCATTTCATAAACGACGAGTGGGCCTTTCAAAATGTCTTGTTAGGGTTTGAACGATTTTCAGGCATACATACCGGTGAAAGTATTTTAGCGAACGTGAAGGGTGTCTTAAGAGGCGCTGGGATTAACATCGGACAGGTAAATATAGCTACGTTTAAATATTCCAGTTGAGTAACACTTGGGAAATCCTCAGATCATGTGCATATGCGCGGATAATGCCTCAAACATGATCAAAGCGTTCAACCTCAATTCATTGTTTGAAGACGAATGGTTGCTTCACATTCAGTCGGGAGCCATCTTTGCTTTGGAGGCGCAGGAAGACGAGGAAGGTGATACACCTGAACATCTTGATTACGGTCAATACTCTTTAACAGTTCATAAAAAGTTTTAGCATCTAGTATCTCTAGTTAGATAGACACATAGACTGAGAAGATCGTTTTGTTGACAACGTTCATGTGAGACATTGTCAAATGCAGATGTTAAGTAGGCTGCAGAGATCTATTGGAAACCAATTCGATTACTTTCTTGACATTGATTTGTTATAATCTTTCAAACGGTGTAAACGTATTTATTTGAAACTTATAACGTTTGGAATGCTCAAATTATAGAATGTATGTTGGCTTACAATTTAATCGACTAGATTATTAGACTTTTTGCAGCTAGATTGGGCTATTACTTAATTTCTAAGTACGATTAGCACTTTTTATGACTAAAAAATATTCAAAATTGCAATCCAACACTAAAAGTTAATAACTACTTCAATTACAAAAACAGAACTTGAAATGTTTTATTTCTACTACGCTTGACGACTAGTTTTGTGTCGATACAGAGGCATCATGACCTGATGATATCTCTGTAGATGTACGAAACTAGTCGTCACGCTTGGAAAAATTACATTTTGTTTCGTTTTCTTTTTGGAACTAAGAGTTTTGTTTAATTAAAGTAGAATTTAATTGTTTTATTGCTTCTTACTATATGGTCCATAAAATTACATTGTGACACTTGTTAAGGCTCCGAAAGTCAAAGTGTTCTTCTCTGGATTCAGTGTTTTCAATAAACACTTACTGTGTCTCACTTAAGATATAGTTAAAAGTATTCATGGTGTTTCTAAAAGGTCCGGAAGAAATCAAGGAGGTTGTTCGATGGGTCAAACTGAGTGAAAAATGTCTATGGACTTTTAGTCTAACGTGCTCCTTTGCGACGTTATGGGCCCTTGAAAATAGGACTTAGAACAACGTAAATCGTCCGAATAGTGGAGGTAGAATTGTACCATTGACCAAATTGTTGTCCAATTTATGCATAAGCAAATGACCGAGATATAAGAGAAATAATAAGGTTGTTAACTACTAGCAAAGGTGCATAAACGTGTGCAACGGTCCTAAACTACCCTAGTAGCACTGCCGACGTAGGGCCTACATGGTCGGCTTTGTGTGTTACCGACGAGTTGGTAAAAAGTCACTAATAAGTCGGGAGAGTAATGGTTTGAAAGTCGAAATGTCCGCCTGGAGGGACGACGGCCCGCCGGTTTTCCTACTGTTTTGAGGCTACTATAAAACGACTGTTGGCCGTATATATGTCGGCGTCATTATGCCTACCTAAAGCCGCGCTCAATCCGACGATTTCGCGGCTTTTTAGTATAGGAACGGTAAATCGTCGGTAAAGGGCTGGTAGAGTAAGGGTTTGAGAATCGAAATGTCCGCCCGGTGGGACGATGGCCCACTGGTTTACCGACTGTTACGACACGAATGAAATACGACCCTCATCCAACACGTTTGAGAGTCGACTTAACCGCCTGTCAGCAAGAGGTCCGACGCTTTTGCCACGATCAAGCCTTAACTCGAGGCCCGACGGTTTGTCAACGATCAAGCCTTAACTCGAGGCTTCATTCGCTTATAGTAAAGGATACTGATACCAAGTATTGAAATTTCTTTAATACATTTTCAACGAAAATCCCTTTAGAATTTGTACTTTGAATATTTTAAGTAACATGCAGGTCAATTATAACAATTTCAAATATTAAACAATGTATTCGATATTACACGACTAGTCTAATGGAAATATTAGCTACCTAGCTAATTGGTATCGACAAAAAGTAAAATTTTTCAGGGCGAGTATAATATTTACATCAATTGAAGCATTTGTTAATATTCATTGTTAATATCTTCGATGTGGCCAGTTACTATCTCTTAAATACAAAAATCTTAATGAAAAATATTATTATACGCTTCCAGATTTTTTTAAGGAAAAAGAAAAACATACAATTCTAAAGGGTATTATTTCACACATTTTTCTCTTAAAATGTTTGAAACCGCATAAAAATACCGTAACTAAAACAAATTGAGATCTATTTTGGAATTCAGTATTATTTTCACAACCAAAAATCTCTAAAATACTTAATATATAAGGTTTTTGAACTCCAAGCGCCCCAAAACACTTGCTTCTTTTATATTCAAACAAAGAAACTGAAGGTATACATAAACGTTTAAGTTTTGGTTTCACTTTATAGGGGTGTGGTTCGCAGCAGATGAGAAGCTAGGTTAAAAAGCAAAGGCTTATGCATAAAACTGATAATTCAATAACAAAATTCAAACCTTACGTGACAAACGAAGACGTTTCTAGTTTATATAGTGTGACAAAGAACCTTAGCGATGAAATTAAAAGTTAGCAAGCCTAGAACTAATCATTTTCGACCACAAAAATCTCGTTTAAACCTTCTAACGACCCAGCCGCGTCAGAGATTTCTTGAGACACAAACTGGAAAGGCTGACTTGCTTTCGCACTAGCAGCGCCCTCTTCGATGATGACGTGCATGGTTTCATTTTACTCTTTTAAAACGTGACCATACCGACTAGCGGGAAGGAGTTGGTAATCAATTGGCAAAAATGGGTTACATGTTTTGGACGGTAGGCAAGCCTACTTCAAACCACCACAGTTGCAACTGTCGGATAAATGTCGGTTACTAAACGGCCTAAGCATAACTTTGCTTTTAATTTTACTCTTTTTAAACGTCACAATACCGACTAGCGCGAGAGAGTCGGTAATCAATTGGCAAAAAATAAGTTGGAATTTTCTAGACGGTAGGCAAGCCTACTTTAAACCATCTCTGTTCCAACTGTCAGATAGATGTCGGCATTGCCAACTAAAAGAAGTAGTCGGCTTCATGAGTCGGAAAAGTGTCGGAATAAGCATGGTACAGCTGACTGGACCGTAAACCGACTATTCGACCTTTAACCGACTGTTATGCGGAAGGCTTGTGCTACTGGGGTATGACCAGCTAAATGGAGAGCATTTCATTAAGAAGCGGTACGTAAACATTTCAAGTAAAACACTAAACTTTGGCCAGAACTACTTGACCTCAAAGTATGGCTTTACTACGTTTTCGTTTTAGATGTTCACAGAGAAGATTATATGTGACAAGAAACCATCAAGTACCATAATGTTAATTTCATAATTAAGCGGAATCAGGAAGTAATTACAAAAAGGATTCGAAATGCTTTCCGTCGGCGTTGATACAAACTTGGGCGCGTCGAATAAATGACTGTCTAACCCGTTCAAAAATCCCTGGAGTGTTGCGTATGGCTTCGCAGGCATCAATAATCCTTCTTCGTAGGTCATCCACGTCTCGCACTTCACGTTCATAAACTAAGTCCTAAAGGTAGCCCCAAAGAAAGAAATCCCAAGGGTTTAGGTCCGGAGATCTGGCAGGCCACGCAACCGTTCCACCACGGCCTATCCACCTCAAAGGGAACGTTTCATTAAGATGGCCCTAACTAGGAGGAAAAAATGCGGTGGTGCAAACCACATGTCTCGTTGCATAGCCAATGGTACGTCAGATGATGACCTACGAAGACGGATTATTGATGCCTGCGAAGCCATACGCAACACTCCAGGGATTTTCGAACGGGTTAGACAGTCATTTTTTCGGCGCGTCCAAGTTTGTATCAACGCCGACGGAAAGCATTTCGAATCCTTTTTGTAATTACTTCCTGATTCCGTTTAATTATGAAATTAACATTATGGTACTTGATGGTTTCTTGTCACATTTAATCTTCTCTGTGAACATCTAAAACGAAAACGTAGTAAAGCCATACATTGAGGTCAAGTAGTTCTGGCCAAAGTTTAGTGTCTTACTTGAAATGTTTACGTACCGCTTCTTAATGAAATGCTCTCCATTTAGCTGGTCATAGTTTAAGACCGTTGCACACGTTTATGCACCTTTGCTAGTAGTTAACAACCTTATTATTTCTCTTATATCTCGGTCATTTGCTTATGCATAAATTGGACAACAATTTGGTCAATGGTACAATTCTACCTCCACTATTCGGACGATTTACGTTGTTCTAAGTCCTTATTTCAAGGGCCCATAACGTCGCAACGGAGCACGTTAGACTAAAGGTCCATAGACATTTTTCACTCAGTTTGACCCAACGATCAACCTCCTTGATTTCTTCCAGACCTTTTAGGAACACCCTGTGTATGCCTCATTCGTAACATTGTGCATAATTGTGCCTCTTTTACAGAGTTTTGGAGCTCCATGAATACCATATTAGGTGTAGAGTCTGTTGGGCATATCGTGGATTCCGAATTTGCAGATGACGACACGTCAGAGGAGTTAAATGTTGTACCTGATCCTTCTTGGAAGCGTAAAGGCTGTGTGGCTCATTCGCTACAACTAGTAATCAACGCCAGTATTAAAAAGGACGCTGATGCCACTGCTTTTATTAAAACCATTAATGATATTATTGGCTTTTTTCGTAAATCACTTATTTGGACAGAAGAGTTAAAGAAACGAACTGACGGTAGGGACTTAATTCCTCTTGGTGGAACTAGATGGAATGTTCTGTTTTACGCCATTGAGCGTATATCTGAGGTATATCTTAATAGGAAACGTTATCTTCTTTTGTTTTGAGTAGCTTCGTAAAACAGAATAGCCTCATAATCTCAGCAACTATGGCACATTATGTTTTTCCAAGCTGCTTAATGATAATATAATGAACGTATGATGTTGCAACATGTAAGTCTCGTTTAATTAATTAGCCAAACATGATTGCTGCTGTCAAAGCCGTTATCATCAAGGCAAAGAAAGAAAGGGACCTTTCGATTGATTTTCCCACCCTTCACACTGGCATGGTTGAAGAGGCTGAAGAGATGCTGCAATTACTAAAACCTCTAAAGGACACAACAGATCGACTCCAATCTAACGGTATAATAGCATCTGAAATAATCGGGGAACTACTTCAGGCCTTCGACAAGGTCTATGAATGCCGAGCAATTCACTTTAACTTAATGCGTGACGAAATTCTCAATCAAATGGAAACAAGGTTCAGCAATACTGTTTTGGACGTGGACTTTGTGACAAGCACATTGCTAGATCCAAGGCAAAATCTAGCACCATTTGATGGTAGCTATCCTAAAAAATGCAGATTGCAATCTTTTTATTTTCGCTGTTGCACATTACCGTAGCTAACTGCAATTGTTGAGTTTTTTAAAACGACGCCATCTTGATCCTATATTGCTTTGTTTGCAGAATACTTCAGTAACCCTTCCTGGGGTGAGCGTTATCAACGAATAAAATGCCCAATGAAGAGCAAAGCCAAAGATATAGTATCAACCTTACTTTTAAAGGAAAGTAATGTGCGTACAGCCGTGGATGCGCAGGTTTCCAAAAAGCGGTCAGGGAAACTAGGCTACTTGACACGTGTTCCGTCACCCATGGCTCCCAATGGCCCAGCTAAAGAACTTGACATTTATCTCGCGGAAGATCTTCTTAGATATCCATCAGCCGATGAAGATGACGACGGTATTCCAGAATCGCAGGCCATCCTTGACTACTGGCGCGATAACGCAAAAAGATTTCCTCACCTTTCCAATCTCGCCAGGTGCTACTTGTCCATTCCAATTAGTTATGCTGATGTTGAAAGATCATTTAGTATGGCGGGAAATTATCAAAGAGCGAGAAGGGCAAATCTGTCATTGAAACACGTTGCAAACATCTTGACGTATACGGAATATCGAACGGAGCAAATAAAATGCATGACAGACTTGCAAATATGAACATGTCAAGAATTTCAATGACAATTGTTGGTTTAGTATAGAAGCGTCCTAACGTATTAAAATTAATCGGTCATTTCACACATTTTGTCTAACTAAATTAATATGGTACTAAAGTAAAATACTATTAGCTCGAATTGCCTTTGTTCTGTTTTTATTTGACGAACTTAAGGTAATATTACTTGAAATATTGAATTTCTGTAAAATGTCAAGAATATTAAAATTGTTATCTCTCAACCGCAAAATCCATGGAAATGTTTTCCTTTTCCTTTTCTAAAAGAATATGATATCTGCGTCATTGAACATTCACATAAAATACACGAAGCATTTTAGAGGAAAAGAGCAATGCTTCGCGCTTGCTTCGAAGCAAACGCGCCGCGAGTGCAGATGAGATTCCATAATGTAAAGATATGTACCGAAAAACTTTACCTCATTCACACTCTAAACATGAAGTACATAACGTTTTCTATGTTTCGTTGAAGTTCAACAGTAAATTTCATAAAAACTAAAACGGTTCGTTAGATAAATGTTATTATCTTTCCAAATATTCTATCTTCAACTAAGAAACTACTTTCCCAAAAGGGGGTACATATTTATTTAACCTTCTGAAGATAATAATAGTTTTGCCTTTATAAAAGTAAGACATTCTGAAATGTTTGTTTTGCTCATATTTAAAATTATGTTGTTTTCGAAAAGCAAATATTGTTAAATGTACATTTTGCGAATTCGCCCGTCACTGGTGCCTGTTCCATGCCGTTGCACACCTCTCTTTTCATCGGCGGTAAATTTTACACACCCCGTCGAGGACCAAAGGTAAGTACGATGGTATTTGGAAAGACGAAATTTGTTGGCGAATTATATAACATGAAATATAAGTACCGATAATTTGACACAGTAAAAAAACTGAAACCATTAACAATCTATGAAACTTGTAATCATTCTTTGGGAGCCTGGGAGGCTATTCTCTAAGGACCTTTTGGAGGAATTTCGATTCGAATCTTTTCATTCGGAGTCAATTTCTCCGAATGAAAATAAAACGTATTCTGTAAGCACCTTATCCTAATCATACGGTGAAAACCTCTCCGAATCATTCGGCGGCCGTAAGAGACGGCCGAATCGGGCATTCGGAGTTTTTACCGCCTCTCTTCCCTCCATCAATCTTAGATTCGCGGAACTTTCGCCGGAGTTTTGACTGCGGTTCATATTTTTATTTAGTATGGCTGCTTTGTTTTTCAACTCAAGCTTCATCGTTTGCGATTTGAACATGGTAATCGCATTGGCCGTCGCGATTTTCGAGTTCAAAGGGTTTTTCGAGACTTAAAATCAAGCGTGGGCAAAATTTTAGGTTAAAGCGGGAAATGGCTTCAGGCCTTGGCGGGCCTTGGCGAAATCTACAAGGTAGATCGACGGCTTTTTGGTAGATTTAAAGGTAAAAAGTCGTTGAATTTATCCTACATTTAAGGGATAATTTCGCGACATCCAATTACTTAACACAGATTTAATTGTTCATTTTAATTTTTTTTCGACCGGGGCTTGTAAGTTAGAGCCACCTATTTTTGACCAATTGCATCAATTATTAATAATTGCAAGATTAAATTTCGTTTAGCATCTATCTAAATTATTAAATTTTGGTAGGTGTGTAACCATTGATAGGGGGCTAATGATCTACATTAATGAATTTATCATTGGATTATAATTTGCGATTAATTAACGTTGTTATTCTAGGTTCTCATTGCCTCATATTTAACCAAACTAAAATTTGCGCTAAGTTTCATTCAAAATTCGACGTATATTAACTGTTGTTTAGCGTGTTCTTTAATACCCATTTTAAAAGAATATTATGAAGCAATTTAAGAATAAATAATTTTTTTAATCAAAAATAAATAAATAAATAAGGAAAAAAACACTTATTTCTATCTTAAGAAAAGAGAAATCAAAAAAGAGAAAATTTGCTTTGTATTGAATGTGTTCCCAATACAAAGACCATTTCCCAAAATTTCCAGTCCTTGGGAAAAACCAAAGTTTCCATCCCTACAATTTGAAAGCGCGCCAAATAAAATTGTCCAATAAAGAAAAAGTTGGCGTCAAAAAGTACCACGTGGCTTAAGAGGAAGTGACGTCTATTTGGATTGAGAGAAAATTTTCGAAGTATCCGAATGACGATAAGGATTGGGGTTAGAGAATACGGTTTGTTCGGTCCACTCCGAATGAGCCTGATCCGAATCATAAGGATTCGGAGTGATCCGAATGATTTTCGATTTTTAGAGAATAGCCTCCCAGCCTTATTTTATTCAACCGGAGTTGGGTGGCATTAGTGATATTAGTCAATTTTTCCTCTTTGAATTTCCCAGGCGGTTGTTTTGGCGCAAGCGGGATGCATGAAGTTCAACCCCACACAGACGGCACATGACGGTCGCGGCTGGTACAACCGTCCCTCCGCAAAAAAATCAAATTCATTGCTGTGCGAGAGAAAACGAAACTAAAACTATTTGTTCTTTTTAAGTTAGAGAGTCATAAAATTTTCCGTCGCCTTAGATTAAACGTAAAAAGGAAAACTACAATTATAAACAATGTTCGAGTTTATAAAAAAAAATAATTGAAAAAATGCAGTGGGATAACGTTGGAAAACCTTCATAATATATATATAAGTTCATAATATACCACACGGCCGGCTGGGAAACGTTGGGGAAAATATAAATGAAAATTGGTTAGGTTAAATGCTTTTGTGTTTGGAGTAAGAAAGTTTGTTGAAGCTCTCATTGGCTTTGGCAGAGATGGGAAAACTTGTCGGATATCTCATTAGTTTGGTCAAGGATTAGAAAACTTGTCGCATATCTCATTGGCTTTGGCAGGGATTATTAGAAAACTTGTCGGATTTCTCATTGGCTTTGGCAGGGATTGGAAAAATTGTCAAATTTCACATTGGCTTCGGCAGGGATTGGAAATATTATTGAATTTATCAATTGGCTTTGGTAGGGATTGGAAAGATTTTTAAATCTGTCAATCGGCTTTGGCAGGGATTGGAATTCGTGTGAAACTTCACAATTGGCTTTGGCAGGGATTCAAAAATGAAATGAACTTTAGTGTGGCGTTAGGGAGGAGTTGAAAATATAACAATGGCGTTAGGGTGGCAGTGGCGTTTGTGAAAATTTTACCATTGGAGTTGGCAGGCTTTGGGAATGACTTTTTTCAGTTTGCAGCCCTCTATACTGATAGTTTCGAAAATGACTGCTAGAAATGCTAAATATATTTCAAATATATAAATATTTTCAAAATTCCTATTTTGAATAGATGATTTGCATTAACGAAATAAACAACAAAAAATGGCCATCTCGAAGTTGAAATTATCGGCGCCATTTTAAAAAATGGCCACACGAAATTATTGCCCTAAAATCAGAAAGAAAGAAAAGTTATTCAAAGCTGTTATGCTCAACATTTTGTTTAGAGAATATAATTCAATATGGGGTTTGCACATTCTAGTGTTGTTTAAGATTAGATTTTAGACAAATCTCTAACATTTCATTCATATTCATCGTCATCCTGAAGATTATTTCATAATAATTGCATGTCATAACCCTTGATTAGGCGCTACACCTAGCTGGGGGCCTTGTCAGCGCCCCTTCCCATCATATTCCAAATTGAGCCTGCGGAACCGCCGTCATGGCACACGGGATCAGCCAGAGGGCCCAACAAACGCCACTTGAGCAGGTGACAGAAGCTGGACACCGTCAGCGGCGAGCCCAGTCAGGAGGTGGTCGGTGACAGGGAAGGATTAAGGCAGCAGAAGACTCGAGGGGACGGGAGAAGTTCTCTCCAAGCACAAAAGTGCCATACGGCCCAAACAAATAGTGTATCCGCGACCCCTAGAGGGTTGCTAATAGCGGGGCTGAGCCAAGGCAACACCTGGGTGGGGGCGAAGCGGACGGGCAAAACCTTCACGGAATGGCGCAAGGAACGGTCTGAACCAAGGGCGAACCCAAGCAACTCCCGAACCGTCACACCGAACTTGCGCCCCCTGCGCCACGACAAGTCCTTTGAGTTAGAAAGGTTAAGAGAACACTTCTTTCAGTTACGTGCTGTAACTGGGCGTGGTTCTGATAAGGCATGGTTTAAAGCAATGATAGATAATAAACATCTTACAAATTTGTTGCGCTTTTTTAATGATCATATTGCATCTAAGGAAGCCATAGCTGCTGCCGAAGAGATATTTCTTTTCGCTTTTTTTAGGGTGATAATTGACGCGTCACGCTTCAACTATGTAGATATTACACGTATAATTGAACTATTTCCACACATACTGTCAAGTCCTCACTTGATCTCGCTACGTTTCATCCAACAACCGACGCCGCAAAACTACATTTTTCCCGAGCGTATCTTCAAGTCCAACAATAGCTAGGAAACGATTTAATTCCGAACAGTGGGGATTGGTTAGCGATCACGAAAGTCGAAGACCCATTCCCACCATTCTCTTTCCGGCATCAGATGAGCTTATGACACTCATTATTTGTACATGCAGTCTACAGAACATTTTGTATAAAGAACTGTGAATGTAGACGATCTGGATTAGCTTGCTGGGCAATGTGTGGTCATTGTCAAGGTATTAGCCGTAATAAAAAATCTTCAGGATGAAGAGAAATATGAACGAAATGTTAAAAATGTGTCTTAAATCTAATCCTTAACGACAATAGAATGTATATACCACATATAAAACGGTTTTTCCTAACCAAAATCCGAGTTATATGGCTTTCCTTTTATTTTTTCCAGATTTTAGGATAGTGATATTTCAGCGACCATTTTTGAAGATGGGTCGATAATTTAGACTCGAAAATAGTTATTTTTATGGCGTTTAATACGTTCATGAAAATCATCTACTCAATAAAAAAATATTGAAATAATTTATATATCGGTAATATATTTGGCACTTCAAGCAGTCATTTTCGAAGATGGCGCCCAAACTATCAGTAGCACGTCTTCAATATTCAAGTATGAGGTTTAGACAGTCTTCAACATAATAATTACCAATTTTCATAATTTTTGAACCATATACTGTCTAAATATATATCTAAATGGCATTGATGGCAGCCATTTTCCAACATGGCGGCCAAACTATCTGATTAATGGCTTCAATATTTTAGTATGAGGTTCACACAGCTCTGATTATAATACCTATCAATATTCATAATTATCCAACAATATGGTGAAATATACTGTACCTAGCATTCACGGCGGCCATTTTCCAATATGGCGACCAAACTGTCAAACTCAGAGCTGTAAACTTTTACTGTGATGTTCATATGGCTCCAAACATAATGTGTACCAATTTTCATAATTTTTGAAGAAGAACGTGGAATACTTTGTAGATGTAATTCCCGACGGCCATTTTCCAATATGGCGGCGAAAGCTCGCGCTCTACAGCAGGGGACTTTTAGTATATTTTTTGTTGGGTCAAAAACAACACATGTACCAATTTTCATCTTTATGTTCAAATGTTTTAGGTCAAGCCCTTTTTTGGCCTATCTGTCCTGGCCTATATCCTGTTTTCTTCTTTTTCGAGGGGGCGTTTGCAGCGGTTTCGTCTAGATACCGTTGCAGACGACAGAGGGACAGACATATTCTCCGGAATATGTCCGCTCCTTTGTCGTCTACGTCACCTCCTTCTTCCTTCTACCTTCTCCCCCCTTTCTTTATGATTTCATACTATGTAAGCCGTTACGTGAAATAGCCCGGTACTTCTTTTTCTTCACTTCAAGTCTTCGGGGAAAACTCTGTCACGCGCCTCGCGATAGTTCTTTGTACTCGCGCCGTCGTCCCTCGGGAATCTCGCAAAAAGTTTTTCTTTATAAAAATTTACAAAGGTTTCATTAAATTAGTTTTTGACTACATTTCAACATGAGCCGAAGGTATGAATAATTTCTTTTATTGAAATCAGTATATAAAATTTTGCAATTATCAGTGCTTGCAGTGTATGGGTCATCAGAGCCCGCTCAAAACACGCGGTCAGATCCAAATCTTTCCACAATGTAAACGGTACGTGACTCTCTGGACTTTCCTGCCAACCTTAATAATCTATGACTACAAATTGTTTGCTCTTTTTAGGGAGTCAGCAGAATATTTCAAATATTCATTATTGATCCCTCAATACGTATTCCCTTCAAAATAATTAATTTCATGATAGAATGTTTTCGGAAAATGGAATTGTTCTTGAAAAAGCGTAGATATGCAATTTTTTGAATAAATTTAGAGGGAATAAATCGATTAACAGTAAAATCAGTTGATAGAAATAAATTGTGATTAAGGATTAAATTAATAATAAAAATAATTAAAGAAAAATTGCAATATCTGGAACTTCAGTCAATTGATAAACCTCACTCATATCGTTTGTTTTTCGGCCTTGGTTCAAACCAAGACATTTTTGTATAATTTAATTAGGCCTATCTTAGAATCCCCGTGTTTTAAGACTTAACGTTGTCACAAGGTCCCTCTTTGTTAAATCAGGGCTACATAACGTCCTGTAACGGAATTCCCCTTTTTACGACCGGCCAATTTAATTTCTCCCAGGGGCAGTCCGTTGCAACGTCCCTATTGAATGTGCTGCCATTGTTCAAATTTGCACTAAAATTTACAAAAGATTTCACTATGGAGCGTACAGGGCATGAACGGGGATATGTTAGCAACCTATTAACGACACAATGTCATACACGTACTCTCTTAAAAGTGATAATAAATGTAATTATAAAATGTTTTCGGGGAATGGAATTGTGCTCGAAAACCCGAGATAAGTAAATTTTTCAAATTATTGAAGGGGAAAAAATTTACTACCAGTAAAATAAGTTTATTCAATAGAATAGGGTGATGGAACATTACTTTCTTAAGCATGTGAGTTTTAATTAAAAAAAGTTTCAATATCTGCGCATTCAGTCAAGTGATTAACCTTGTTCTTATCGATAATTTTTAGGTCTTGGTTAAATCCAAGACGCGTTTTGATTAATATATTATGACACGTGTAGATAGATACAGCGTTTTAAAGGATTCAGACATGAATTCATCTATAACTTTTCGGGAGGGCCGAATGGGCACACGTGTAAGTCTTCTGTAAAGAAGATCCACCCACGTTATCCATATATTGCTTACTGTCGTTTTACTAATACCAAAGCGATACGCAAGATCTTCCTCTAACAATCCAACTCTGATCCGACAAAGGGTTAAAAACATTTGATTTTTAAAATCTAGGCTAGCAGGTCTCCCTTTCGAACATTCATTTCGTGGAGTTTTTTTTTCGTAGGCTTTTGCACTATTGTAAAAATTCAAACTTGGCAAATCATCTTTTACAAACTCAAATAAATCATTGAAATCTTCAACAGAGTGAAACCCAGTATAAAACTTGCGTTTTTGAGCATTTGTAGAAATATTATCAAAACTGAAATCTTGAGCACTCTTATTTTTGTTTAATTCATCCTTTTTCACTATCAATTCTTTCAATTGCTTTATTTTGTCTTTCAGATGCCAGTTTTCTTGTTCTTTTCTTGATAGTTTATCTTCTAACAAAAGTATTTTCGCTTCAAGCTGAAGTAAACCTTCGTCCCCCATGAAACCCCTCGCTCCAATATGTATGGTCTAAAATATTTTATGCGTGTTATAGATATTTTTTGCCACAAAATGAAACTAACAATCATACCTGAAATCCTTTTCTTTTTTGGTTTGGCATTATTTCGGTGTCTACAGTCTCAAATGCGGCTACTTCTGGAACATCGCTATACTCTACAGTAGTACGAATTAGTTTTCCCTGAGGAAACTAGTAGTCACCAATATAAATTTGATACAAATCACCGCTTTTCTTCTTGCCACCTCTTTGAAAATGTAACCCACACACCAAATGAGTTTTTACTGGCACCCAATTCAAAGGATTTTTGACTGGAGTAAGGGCCCGGGTTTTCGTTTTACTAACACTTGGACTTGGCGAATTACACATTTTTAACGCTACAAAACGAATTCTTTCAATCCATTCGTTTCTAATTATTTCTTCTTTTGGGAAAAGATGGTAACTAACACCCTCCGAAGACACATTATTGCTGTAACAATTTGGGATGCAACATGTATTACCCGTCTTTCTGTTATTTTTACTCATTTTCAAAACAATCCCCGACCGATGACCCGCGAGCAGACGACATAAATGAATCTTACGTTGACTGACAGCCGTGTTTAATATAATTACCCTAAAAAGCAAGGACTACATGAATAACGACAGTTTCCCGTCCAACATCTAATAGGATACAGCCTCCATGTTACGTCTATGACAGAATTTTATGGATCGAGCTATTACGTATTTTCTCCGTCCCCGTCAGCAACGTCCTCAAAACGTAGTTTAAGTGAGCCAATACGATAATTTAAACTTATCGTTACGTTATGGAGGGAGGGGCTCTATACTGGGCCATGAGTCGGACTGAAGTAAGCACTAACCGTTCTCCATTCCTACTTCTAAAATTAAATCTATCCCTGCTGAAATATAGTAGGCGGTAGGGACGACTGGCTTTTTACTTCTCCTGAGAGACAGGCTTTGTACCTGACGTGTCTGTCTGTGTTTTGTTTTATCTTCTGCAATTGTTTATAAATAAAGAGAAATGATTGCATATCTAGGTAAAAAGGTATGTTGGTGATCCTCAAATATTATTTCACTTCCCCTTTTTCCCTTAACCCTTTTATATTACACTAACTTCTCTTTTTTCGAGTCAAGGGCATTTATGTTGAGATAATATGGCTGGGTTTCGCACCAAGAATAGAAGACATCCATTTTCGAATTAAAGCCATTATTATCTATTATCCCCATCTGATGTTACACATTAATTGTTGTTGCTTTTAACGCAATTTCGACGATACGGTAAGTGGTATCGCGGATCCCTATGTCGAAAATATCACAGATATACACTTTTGGTGCTTGGAGGAAAGTATTTTGCTATAGAGTCCACTAACGTAATAACTATGGCTTTTTGGAATTGGGTTTTATCGAAAAGATTGTACCAATAAGTGATATTGGCGATCTGATCATAAATAACTGATACGGAGAAAAGCGTAAACATGTTAAATTCAAATAAAAAATATTAGTGACAATATTCCAGATGAAAGTCTACTTCAAAAAAATGATTTGGAAATTTTTTACAAAGCTTAAATTTCAAAATATTACGCTAAAAGTTAGACTTCAAATCAAGTGGATTTTATAATAGAAAATATTTTTAATTAATCCGAACGTAGAGTACGACCCTTTTTACCTCTCCGAGTGACGTATGTCACGGAGAGGTTCTGTAACGATCGTGTGTGTCCGTGTGTGTGTCTGTGTGTGTGTGTGTCTGTTGTTACACCCACGTGACCGCGTTCGCAGTTTCCAAATCGGAGCAAACGTGTTCGCCATTTCCGAACTGCTTTCACAGTCACGGAAATGGCTCCTCTACTTGAGTTCTCACACCACCATCTTCTGGTCTTTGTCCATTCCACACGGACACCAGTCTGTACTTACTGGCTACTCTACATGAGTTCTCACACCACCATCTTCTGGTCTTTGTCCATCCCACACGGACACCAGTCTGTACTTACTGGCTTCTAACACCACCATCTTCTGGTCATTGTCCACCCCACATGGACACCAGTCTGAACACACTGGCTTCTAACACCACCATCTTCTGGTCTTTGTTTTTGTCCATCCCACATGGACACCAGTCTGTACTTACTGGCTTCTAACACCACCATCTTCTGGTCATTGTCCATCCCACATGGACACCAGTCTGTACACACTGGCTTCTAACACCACCATCTTCTGGTCCTTGTTTTTGTCCATCCCACATGGATACCAGTCTGTTCACCTGGCTTCTACACCACCATCTTCTGGTCATTGTTTTTGTCCATTCCACTTGGACACCAGTCTGTACACCTGGCTTCTACTCCATCGTCATCGTTTGGTTTAAGACATTCGCGGCGATCAGCTAGGGTTACGAGAAACGTCTAGCCTCCCTAGGGTGGGTTGTCCACGATAGGTTTTCGCAATTGCGGTTGTTCTTGCTTTTAGCTGTAGTTCGACACCCTTATATACTACCTATTTGATTAAGGCGAAGCAACCGGCGTATGCTTCATTTCAAACGCCAATATTAGTCAAGTCTCTCAAGAATGTTTAATTGTTCTTTTTTAAAACGATGTAACGTTCAATAAGGCGAATAACTAACGAAGAAAATATTAAATATTAATTATATTTATTTTAATATTTAAGATAATCTTGTTTCTCAATTCAAAATTAATACGGAAAGAGTTAAAAAGCAGTCTATGTTTGTTACAGTAGTGCGCTGCGTTAAAAGTTCGTTTTGTTTTGATGTGTAAAGAAATCCTACAGAACCATAATATTCCCTTTATCCTTAATATAAAGTGACTATGTGGAAATATTTTTCGTAATTATGCTGCATTTAGTACTTTTGTAGCTTTAAAGCTCTATTTCATTTTGATATTCCAAAGATTTTTTTTAATATTATTATTTAAAATGGATGTTTATATATTACTTAAGCTATACTACATCTGTTTATAGCATAATCCTTTCTTAAGTGAATACAAGCACAACGCTACCCCAGTAGCACTGCCGACGTAGGGCCTACATGGTCGGCTTTGTGTGTTACCGACGAGTTGGTAAAAAGTCACTAATAAGTCGGGAGAGTAATGGTTTGAAAGTCGAAATGTCCGCCTGGAGGGACGACGGCCCGCCGGTTTTCCTACTGTTTTGAGGCTACTATAAAACGACTGTTGGCCGACTATATCTCGGCGTCATTATGCCTACCTAAAGCCGCGCACAATCCGACGATTGCACGGCTTTTTAGTATAGGAACGGTAAATCGTCGGTAAAGGGCTGGTAGAGTAAGGGTTTGAGAGTCGAAATGTCCGCCCGGCGGGACGACGGCCCGCCGGTTTTCCGACTGTTATGAGGCGACTATAAAACGACTGTTGGCCGACAATATGTCGGCGTCATTATGCCTACCAAAAGCCGCGCTCAATCCGACGATTTCGCGGCTTTTTATTATAGGAACGGTAAATCGTCGGGAAAAGGGCTGGTAGAGTAAGGGTTTGAGAGTCGAAATGTCCGCCCGGTGGGACGACGGCCCACTGGTTTACACGACACGAATGAAATACGACTCTCATCCAACACGTTTGAGAGTCGACTTAACCGCCTGTCAGCAAGAGGTCCGACGGTTTTGCGACGATCAAGCCTTAACTCGAGGCTTCATTCGCTTATAGTAAAGGATACTGATACCTAGTATTGAAATTTCTTTATTACATTTTCAATGGAAATATTAGCTGCCTTGCTAATTGGTTTTAACAAAAAGTAAAATTTTTCAGGGCGAGTATAATATTTACATCAATTAAAGCATTTATTATTATTCTTTGTTAATATCTTCGATGTGGCCAGTTGCTATCTATTAAATTACAAATATCTTAATGAAAAATATACACTTACAGATTTTTTAAGAAAAAAGAAAAACATACAATTCTAAAGGGTATTACTTGACACATTTTTCTCTTAAAATGTTTGAAACCAAATACAAATTCTGTAACTAAAACAAATTGAGATCTATTTTGGAATTCAGTATTATTTTCACAACCAAAAATCTTTAAAATACTTAATATATATGGTTTTTGAACTCCAAGCGCCCCAAAACATTTTGTTTCTTTTATATAAAAACAAAGAAACTGAAGGTATACGAAAACGTTTAAGTTTTGGTTTCACTTTGTAGGGGTGTGGTTCCCAGCAGATGAGAAGCTAGGTAAAAAGCAAAGGCTTATGCATTAAACTGAATCTAAGAGGTAGATAAATTGATAATTCAATAACAAAATTCAAACCTTACGTGACAAACGAAGACGTTTCTAGTTTATATAGTGTGACAAAGAACCTTAGCGATGAAATTAAAAGTTAGCAAGCCTAGAACTAATCATTTTCAACCACAAAAATCTCGCTTAAACATTCTAACGACCCAGCCGCGTCAGAGATACTGGAAAGGCTGACTTGCTTTCGCACTAGCAGCGCCCTCTTCGATTATGACGTGCATGGCGTTACCTTAGTTACGCCAATAGAACAGAGGCGTGTCACCTGACCCGAGATATTACAGGAGGGAAAATTCAAACTAGAAAATCAGATGTGTTTTCTTGCTTTGCAGTTTTTTGTAACGTTATGTTTCTAGTGTTGTCAAAAATATAGTATTATCAACTTCTGATTGTGGGTCGAAATATAGTTAAATATATAACAAAAACATTTTGGAGGCATATGCGGAATAGTAAAAGTCAAAAAAACCGTCCCACGGAAAAAGAAGGCCCACCAACAACTTCGTTTTTCATTTTACTCTTTTTAAACGTGACAATACCGACTACAGGGAAGGAGTTGGTAATCAATTGGCAAAAAATGTGTTGGAAATTTCTAGACGGTAGGCAAGCCTACTTCAAACCACCACAGTTCCAACTGTCGGATAAATGTCGGTTACTAAACGGCCTAAGAATAACTTTGCTTTTAAATTTACTCTTCTTAAACGTCACAATACCGACTAGCGCGAGGGAGTTGGTAATCAATTGGCAAAAAATGTTTTGAAAATTTCTAGACGGTAGGCAAGCCTACATTAAACCACCTCAGTTCCAACTGTCGGATAAATGTCGGTAACTAAACGGCCTAAGAATAACTTTGCTTTTAAATTTACTCTTCTTAAACGTCACCATACCGACTAGCGCGAGAGAGTCGGTAATCAATTGGCAAAAAACATGTTGGAATTTTCTAGACGTTAGGCAAGCCTACTTTAAACCATTTCAATTCCAACTGTCAGATAGATGTCGGCATTGCCAACTAAAAGAAGTAGTCGGCTTCATGAGTCGGAAAAGTGTCGGAATAAGCATGGTACAGCCGACTGGACCGTAAACCGACTATTCGACCTTTAACCGACTGTTATGCGGAAGGCTTGTGCTACTGGATACAGCAGGTACTATATTGGTCAAATGAACTTTTATTTGTCAATAGGCTTAGTGAACCAAAAAGTAAACGCTTGGGTTTGGTTTTCGTTTCTGTAATGCAGAGACATTAACGGTTCAGAGTGAGCCGAAAGTTAAATACACTTTTAAATAATTAGGCTTAGATTTTATAATCATGGTGGAAATCTGGGCCGCGTTCAGCAGAGCCCAGCGCTGTTAGCATAACGGGATTTTGTTTTTGAATTTTGACGTCACGGTGTTTAGCGCTGAGCTAGCGCGGTCTTCAAAGAAAATAGTCGGCTTTTTGGATAACGTGACGTAAAACGCGTAGTTCTCAGCTTGGCGAAAAAACTATGGAGGAATTAATACAAATAGCTCTATGGGACTATAGCTATTTAATTGGCGTGAAACCAGTTGATCACGCGAGAACATGGCAACCCTGTTGTGAATATGGCTTTGAACATAGAGAGCATACAGTTGAGGAGTAGAAAATTGGGCCTTTACAAACAGGTAAAGGTATATATCTCTCCAAAGTTTTATCTCTTCATTTCCCGTTTTTCCCCCATCGGATGATTTTAATGTGTACAAGTATATCATTATTGGATGTAAAATGTCGTCTGATTTACAGTATATTTGCTATGCTTTGCATACTGCTTTAATATTTCATAAATTTTAACTTAAGAAACATTTCCATATCTGGGTAAATAAGTTTGTAAGTAGTCGTCTTGACTCGGAGAGGTAATATTTTGGTTTTCCCAACTTGTTACTACATAATTTTTTCCGGAAAATTTTGTCGATTGAATTCATTTTTCGGCTAAAATCATATTAAGATTTTTCAATCTCAAAAAATATCATCTAAAATTGTTGTACTGTTTAAAAAAATAAACTTCCGAATAGTTTTCGATTATTTGTAGTTAATCGTATTTTTCGAAAAAAATCGACCAAAAAACCCCGAGCCCCACTGCTAACAAGGTGCACTAGTGTATCAACGGTTTAAGATTATCTTAAACATTAAAATAAATATAATTAATATGATATATTTTCTTCGATAGTTTTTAACCTTATTGCGCGTTACATCGTTTAAAAAATAACTATTGAACATTCTTGAGAGACTAGACTAATATTGACGTTTGAAATGAAGCATACGCCTATTGTTGTCTTACTCAAATCGGTACATAAGGTCTCGAATCTTAGTAATGGATAAGAACAGCGCAATTGCATGAACCTTTGGTGGAAACTGTACCATTGGCAGGCTAGACGTTTCTTGTAACCCTAGCCGATCGCCTCTTACATCTTAGAAGCCCAGCACCAACCCTGACCCTACCACAAGAACCAGAACTAACCCCAAACGTGTTGGCACAACGGTCGGCGGTAATCTACGGAAGAAGTAACGTCTCCTTGTCGTGTTTTAGATTTAGGCCTTGGGCTCTATTTTTATTTTCTCACCAATGATTGTATTACGTATAGGAACTTTTAATGTGGAAGGATTACGCAATTTTAAAAAACAGAAGAATGTAGCTAGTTTTTTAGAGCCGAAGAGCTAGATATTTTATGTATTCAAGAAAGTCATTTAATCCATTCCGATAACTATGTTTACCTTAAAAAATTGTTTAACTGTAAAGAATTTTATTATAGTGTAGGGAGTAATTTTAGCCGCGGCACCGCTATTCTGGTTCGTAAAGAGGCTCGTACCTGTTTTCTTAGTCTACGAATGGATGAATTAGGACGTATTGTCTCAGTCGACCTGGAGGTCAACGACTCCCGCATTCGGATACTGACCGTTTACGCTCCGAATAGACCGAAGGATAAAATTCGGTTCTTTAACAGTCTTCACCATTACTTGGATGGCCACTTTGACCATCTTATCTTGCTGGGAGACTTTAACTGCGTCCCTGATCTTGCCTTGGATAAAGGAGGTAATCAGTTAGTCGACTCTTCGGCCGCTGCCCTCGCGCGCATCACCAACGCACTCGCGCTTGTGGATATTTGGCGGCAGCTCAACGCCGGGGTTAAAGCCTTCACCTGGGAAGCATAAAATGTCAGGTGTCGCCTAGACCGTATCTACATTCCGGCTTATCTGGCAAAGCACGTTAAGGATTGCTACTTCCTGTCTCTGGGGCACCACGGCGCCTACGTTTCGGATCATAAAGCTGTCATCATGACCTACAACACCCCCAGTCCCACGTCGAGAGGCAGGGGTATTTGGAGATTAAACGATTCGCTATTGGACGACAGGACATTTGTTGCTTAATCTACTAACTTTCTCACGGCTTTAGCAAAGGACGTTACTTCCTGTGAAGACTGGGAATCTTTAAAACGGAAGGCCGCCGACTATTTTCGTGCTGAGGGTAAAAGACGGTCGTCCTTGCGCCGCCGTAATTCCTTTTTCTTGCGCTAGTCACTCTCCTTGCTGAAGCGCATACCGACCAAAGACAGAGATATAACCGTAAATGTCGAAATCTCCAAATCTCCAATCTCAGAAGCCGTCTCCATGAATATTACGCGCACAAACTGTGCCTCCTTCAAACCAAAGAATACGGTGAATCCCTCGCTGCGGAGTCTCACTTTACCGCGGATTTTTATTGTTCATCTACAGTGGGTAAAAAGAAGGTACCACTGACCGCAATAAACACCGATTCCGCTGTCCTCAATAACCACGAGGAGATCTTGAATGAAGTACACCGTTTTTACCAAGCCTTATACAAAAAAGACGCCCCTGATTTTGCGCTTTTGGACTGCCAACTCGAAGACCTTCCTCAAGTCCCTGATGATATGTCGGCCACACTCAGCTCGCTTATCTCTCCGGATGAAGTGACCTCAGCAATGAAGAGCATGAGAAACCGTAAGGCTCCCGGTCCTGATGGTCTCACTGCAATGTTTTACCGCACGTACTGGGTTGCCCTAAGAAATGTCCTGACTGACGTTTTTAATGAAAGTTTACGGAACGGTTCTTTTACAGACTCTTTCCGGTCGGGCATCGTCAGCCTCTTATGTAAGGACACTGACAAACGGTGCGAGCTTTCTTCTTGGAGACCCTTGACGCTTCTTAACTTGGACCGTAAGATTTTCGCAAAGGTTCTGGAAAACCGACTCTCCTCTGTCATTGGGAGTATTATTGGCTGTACTCAGACGGCAGGGGTCAAGCACCGCACACTCTACAGCAGCTTGTTGTATTTACGCAATAATTTAGTTCACACGGCTGACCGGGGCGCCTCTGGCTTCCTCCTGTCGCTCGACCTCAATAAAGCGTTTGACCGCATCGATCACGAGTTTCTATTCAAAGCCATGGCCGGATTCGGCTTCCCTGAATCCTACACTACAATGATCCGATCTCTCAACAAGGACGCCTACAGTAGAGTTCTGGTGAATGGCCACTTCACGGAGAGCGTCCTGATTGATCGAGGTGTCCGGCAAGGGTGTCCTCTCTCCCCGGCTCTTTTCACAATTGCCATCTAAATCCTGCTTCACAACGTCCGCACAAATAAGAACATACTGGGGCTGGTGGGCTCTGGGTCACCATGCACCGACGCTGTTAAATCATTGAGCCATGCGGATGACGTTAACTTCCTTCTGGAGGACACCGCCTCGGTCATCAACACAGTCAACACGATACGCGACTTCTGCTCCGTTTCTGGCAGCAAAACGAACATTGAAAAAACAAAGATCCTCGAAATTGGCCGCAGGGGAGTGCTTGAAATTCCTCCCTCACTGAACGTAAAGATAACCGACTCCCCGTTGAAGATTCTGGGCATCCTCTTTTCAAACTCGGGACCCTGCATTTCTAACGACTACGTCTTCACTAAACGCTTTACTGACCTTCTCGCGGCTTGGAGTGGGAGAAATTTATCGTTCCTGGGCAAAGCCAAAGTTGTCCGGCAGATTGGCGTACCCATTCTTACGTATGGGACCACCGTGGTCTCCATCAGTCGCGACAGCATTGACAAGATGACCAAAGCGATGTTTCGTTTTCTTTGGTCGGGCAAACCAGAATGGGTGTCACGGGAGACAGTCTTTTTATCTCCCAAGGAAGGTGGTCTGGTTCTTCCCAACTTGGAAACTGAAATAGTAGTGGCCAGTTTTTTAAGAAACGCTCAAAGCATGTCAACCATGAGCCATCCTGTTCACCATTCAATTCGATATTTCTATCCAGTACAGTCAACACCGTTTTTAAAATTCCTTGGGACAAGACCCTTCCACACGCAGGCCAAGTCCATCCGCTCTACAAGGATTTTCCTCCTCGTGCACGCAGTCTGAAGATTAAGGACGCCGATTTTAACTGGGAGAAATGCACGAGCCAGAAGCTTCGCACTCTAATGCAACCTGCCTAGACCCGAATTAGAGCTCTGGAGACCACCCCGAACATAAACTGGAAAGCAGTCTTCTGGGAAGCTTCAAACAAAGCAATCGAGGGAAGCCGTCGCGACCTTCTTTGGCGGACAGTCCATAGCGTCCTTCCAGTCCGTTTTTTTCTCCAGAAGCATGGAATGACCAGTTTTTGGAGTTGCCCACATTGCAACTCTTCGGAGACCGTACTCCACGCCGTTTTCGACTGTCCCGCCGTAAAACCCGTATGGCGACACCTGATCCGTTTTTTTAAACTCCATTTTTTTGACGGCCAGGGCAGCGGCCTACCAAGAAGTCATCCCAGTCGCAGGACCGCTACGCTACGTCTTTCGTATTATCGTCTCTGAGCTACGCTTCCAGATCTGGGACGCTAGGAACTCGAAAGTCTTCGCCAAACAGCCGGTGTCCTCGCTCTTGATCCTTACTAAAGCGAGAGCTAGATTACTCATGCGCGCACGAGCCGATTTTTACACCATGCAATGCCTTGAATTCATGGATAAGTGGTGCCGCAGCGAACTACCTATAGTTACTATTTCAAACCAGGATCATTTAGATCTATTATTCTGAGAGAGTGGTCGCTCTCTTAGATATGACTTCATACTGCTCTTAATGTATTTTAATTGATTTTATATTCTTAATTGATGTTATGTATCGGTAACAATTGTTAATGTACCTTTTGCTTGATATTACCCTGTTTTGACACGAAGGCTTTTACAAATTAATCTTTTTTAAGCTGTAACCTAATTTAAATAATAAACAATAAAAGCCTCTTACATCTTAACCTTAACGATGATGAAGGAGTAGAAGCCAGTAAGTACACACTGGTGTCCATGTGGGATGGACAAAAGACCAGATGATGGTGGTATTTAGAAGCCAGTAAGTGTTGACTGGTGTTCATGTGGGAGAGACTAAATAAAGATGATGATGGTGTTGTTTAGAAGCAACTAAATAGAGACTGGTGTCCATGTGGGATGGACAAAAGACCACATGAAAGGGGTGTTTTGAAGACAGTAACTACAAGCCTTAAAGCCGACCATAAACAAGCCTTAAATCCGACCATAAACAAGTCGTAAAGCCGACCATAATCAAGTCGTAAAGCCGTCCCTAAACAAGCCATAAAGCCGACCATAAACAATTCGTAAAGCCGACCATAAACAATTCGTAAAGCCGACCATACACAAGTCGTAAAGCCGTCCCTAAACAATCCATAAAGCCGACCATAAACAATTCATAAAGCCGACCATAAACAATTCGTAAAGCCGACCACAAACAATTCGTAAAGCCGACCATAAACCGGAGCAGGACAATTTGGTCTCACCGAATTGGTCTCGCCATTTTGGTCTCGCCTATTTGGTCGCGGAACTAATTGGTCTCAACGATTTGGTCTCGAAACTATTTGGTCTCGGGACAATTTGGTATCGTGATTATTTGGTCTCGGGACTATTTGGTATCGTGATTATTTGGTCTCGGGACTATTTGGTATCGTGATTATTTGGTCTCGGGACTATTTGGTATCGTGATTATTTGGTCTCGGGACTATTTGGTATCGTGATTATTTGGTCTCGGGACTATTTGGTATCGTGATTATTAGGTCTCGGGACTATTTGGTATCGTGATTATTTGGTCTCGGGACGGTTTGGTCTTGTGATTATTTGGTCTCGGGACGGTTTGGTCTCGTGCTTATTTGGTTACCTAATTGGTTGCCTCCTTTTCCAAAGCAATGGTCCCAATAATTCGTCGCCACCTTTTCCAAAATATTCTCCTATTAGTTAGCTGCCACCTTTTCCAAAATATTCTGCTATTAATTAGCTGCCACCTTTTCCAAAACATTCTCCTACTAATTAGCTACCACCTTTTCCAAAACATTCTCCTACTAATTAGCTACCACCTTTTCCAAACATTCTCCTACTAATTAGCTGCCACCTTTTCCAAAATATTCTCCTAATAGTTAGCTGCCACCTTTTCCAAAATATTCTCCTATTAATTAGCTGCCACCTTTTCCAAAATATTCTCCTATTAATTAGCTGCCACCTTTTCCAAAACATTCTCCTACTAATTAGCTACCACCTTTTCCAAAACATTCTCCTACTATTTAGCTGCCACCTTTTCCAAAATATTCTCCTAATAGTTAGCTGCCACCTTTTCCAAAATATTCTCCAATTAATTAGCTGCCACCTTTTCCTAAATATTCTCCTATTAAGTAGCTGCCACCTTTTCCAAAATATTCTGCTATTAACTAGCTACCACCTTTTCCAAAACATTCTCCTACTAATTAGCTACCACCTTTTCCAAAACATTCTCCTACTAATTAGCTACCACCTTTTCCAAAACATTCTCCTACTAATTAGCTACCACCTTTTCCAAAACATTCTCCTACCAATTAGCTGCCACCTTTTCCAAAATATTCTCCTAATAGTTAGCTGCCACCTTTTCCAAAATATTCTCCTAATAGTTAGCTGCCACCTTTTCCAAAATATTCTCCAATTAATTAGCTGCCACCTTTTCCTAAATATTCTCCTATTAATTAGCTGCCACCTTTTCCAAAATATTCTGCTATTAACTAGCTGCCAACTTTTCCAAAATATTCTCCTATTAATTAGCTGCCACCTTTTCCAAAACATTCTCCTACTAATTAGCTACCACCTTTTCCAAAACATTCTCCTACTAATTAGCTACCACCTTTTCCAAAACATTCTCCTACTAATTAGCTACCACCTTTTCCAAAATATTCTTCTAATAGTTAGCTGCCACCTTTTCCGAAATATTCTCCTATTAATTATCTGACACATTTTCCAAAATATTTCTATTATTGCTAATAAATTGTTCGTGGTAAGAGGCGGGCTTTTAATACTCATATAAATAATCTTCTTACCCCCAAACAATGTTGGGTTGGGTTAGGTCCCGAGACCCATTTGTCCCGAGACCCAATTGTCCCGAGACCCATTTGTCCCGAGACCCATTTGTCCCGAGACCCAATTGTCCCGAGACCCAATTGTCCCGAGACCCATTTGTCCCGAGACCCATTTGTCCCGAGACCCATTTGTCCCGAGACCCATTTGTACGAGACCCAATTGTCCCGAGATCCAATTGTCCCGAGACCCAATTGTCCCGAGACCCATTTGTCCCGAGACCCAATTGTCCCGAGACCCATTTGTCCCGAGACCCAATTGTCCCGAGACCCATTTGTCCCGAGACCAAAACGGCGAGACCAAATCGGCGAGACCATAACGGCGAGACCAAATTGTCGCGTACCGACCATAAACAAGTCGTAAAGCCTACCATAATCAAGTCGTAAAGCCGTCCCTAAACAAGCCATAAAGCCGACCATAAACAAGCCATAAAGCCGACCATAAAACAAGCCATAAAGCCGACCATAAACAAGCCATAAAGCCGACCACAAACAAGACATAAAGCCGACCACAAACAAGCCATAAATCCGACCACAAACAAGCCATAAATCCGACAAATAACAGTCGATAAATCCGACCGCAATTAGATTAATAATCCGACCATAACCAGATAACAAAGCCGACTTCTTGTTTGATAATGTAAGAGCTGGACACGCTTACTTTTTAGAGTCGGTTAAAGTGCTGGCAAAATTTCTATGGCCGGGAGTAGGGCCGACGCTTAAACGGAAAGGACATTTCGACGGTCGAAATGAAAGTTTACCAACGCTTTTACATCAGTGTTGATTGGACCTCGAACTGACTACGTCGGTCCAACGTCGATTTTGTTACAGGGGATTATTTACATCATGGGTATGAGCCTACGTTACCCTGGGATGAGCCCACGTTTGCCGGTGTCCCTAAGGACATAGAAAGAGAGATGGGGGTTATGAAGATGGGCCGCTCCGGGAATGGCAATTGGCCATCGATTTTGCCAAGGAAATGAATGAACAGGCCAGTGCAAAGCAAAAAAAGGTTTTATAACCGGAACTATTCCGATTGGGCAGCTAGTTTGGAAGGTGGGCCATAGTCTGTCAAACGCTGCAGCAAAGTTCTCCGCTAAGTCATCCCCTGCTTGGCAAGGTCCTTATCGGGTAGTGGAGAAGTTATCATTGGTTTCGTATAGAATTATGGATTTGGAATCCGGGACCCTAGCCGGTACCTGGCATATCTATCAGTTGAAACTAATGATGAACTCTGTGGTCCTGGAAACCCTGGAAACCACGGAACTGGAAATTCCTACAGTAACACCGGAACCGGATTATGTAATGGAACAGATAGATGACCTGGGAGATGCACCGTAGCGCAGGATGACGTGTCTTCTAATGATTTAAAAGGATTGGATAATATGTGGGATGGCTTGAACATCCTCTTTTTCTGATCGTAATGTTTTACTACTGAGCTAAGTTGATATAGAAGAAATAAATAGTCGTTAGGCTTATTTGTCAATGTTTTGATCGTTATGTTTTTTGTCATAAAGTTTGATTTTGTGAACTGAATTACAGTTTGAAAACAGTTTTTGGATTATACGTGAGTAGACGCGTGCAACGTTACCATAGTTGATCCATTTTAATCATTATTTCGTAACGTCATAATCGGAGGGGGGCTTTACTATTTCCGATATGCCTAACGCCCTATTAGCGCCACAGTGTCATTTTTAATTTTAAAATAATTTTGAGAAGTCAACCTATTTAGAAAAAACTATTTTGTTACTCTAGCAACAGGTTGGATTAGATTTTTGCACAGTGTGTTTAAGGTTCCAGTTGGAAGATACTTTTGGAGTGGTCGAAGTAGCCATAGAGCAGCACGTGATTTCTTTATTCATTGTCCCATGTTTTCCTTCCACGAGAGGGTCTCAGTTATTATAATTCCCAGATAAGTGAACGATTTAACACGTTGAATACCAAGTTTTCTCAGGGTTAGTATAGTGGGGTCGGGAGACTTTAGATCAGGACTGATAATCATAAATTTGGTTTTCTGTTCATTAAGTTGTAGGTTACGTAGGGAGAACTTTGTTTTTAGTTTTTGTACGTCAATTTCAAGGGAGGTGAGTAGTTCAGTTATCGATGGCGTCGAGTTTAGGAGGGCGTTGTCATCGGCATATTCGTGAGATCTGCATGAAACCAGAGTAGTGTGTATGTCACTTGTTTATACGCTGAAGAGCAATGGTCCAAGGACGCTACCTTGTGGTACCCCGCCTGAGACCTCCAACCCCGATGATGTTATTCCTCCGAGACTTACTCTTTGGCGACTGTTGGTCAGGTATGATTTAAGCCAGTCATGGCTGGCACCTCTGATTCCATAGAGCTCAAAGAGCTTTACTAGTTTTGGCTGATTTATGGTGTCAAATGCTTTAGACAGGTCAACAAACACTAGCCCGACATAGTATCCTTTATTGAGCCTATCAATTATTGTTTCAATCAAGTCAATTACACATGTAATAGTCGAGTGACCTTCCCGAAATCCAGACTGTCTTTGTAGATTATGTGGTTTGCCATGAAATTTTGGATAATTTGTCATAGGCAAGTCGTTCAATCACTTTAGAAAGGCAGTGCAATATAGTAATTGGCCTAAGATCTGTAGGGGTTTTAGCGTCCTTTGTTTTAGGTATGGGTACAACTTTCCCTTCTTTTCATACGTGAGGAAAGATCCCACTTGTAAAGGAATGGTTGATAATCTTCGTAAGAACTGGGCAGATTATATGCGAGAGGGCTTTGACCAGAAGTTTATGACTTCTTATCCTGGGAAGTATTGGACTCTAACCATGTCCGGAACCATCTCTGTTAGCCAACTTCTTATTAGGTCCGATCATCGCGCCACCTACGGCGCTTCTCTCATTTTGAGCTTGCAGGCTGATTTGCACGCCAGCAGCGGGCAAGTAACGAAACTTTAAGGTGTGTCCTGTGGTTTGGGGTAACGAATCAGAAACGGTGACAAGAACAGCTATTTGCTAGAAGTACGTTAAAACTGGTGTGGGGTCCTAGGCCCACGGGTTGTAATAGATTTTCAAAGAGTTCTAGACAGAAGGTTATTCAACGATTGGTGCTGAAGAAGTTTTGAACACGCCCCACAGTTTGAGAGCCACAGCCTTTCGACGTGGGATTTATTTTCAGTAGACTAGATCGTTTTCCTAGTGGGGAGGAAACTTTCGACCCTCTTTTACGATTTCAATAGGCAATTTTGCCCAACAGGGATGGATACTATATAAAGCCTTAGTGTCCAATACTTCCCAGGATAAGAAGTCATAAACTTCTGATGATATCCTCTAAAATAACGGATTTATCTGAGCTGTGGTAGACAATATTATTTTGCTTTTGGAAATAGAGAACCATGATATTATTATTAATCCAATTCTAATTGCAATTTATAATTCTCCTAATTGTGGGATAGGTAAGTTATTAGTATATATATATGTAACAAAAATAGTTTAACTCATCCGAGGCGGCATCTATGAAAGATTATTTGTAGTCCTTTTAAACATTCTGTAAATAAAAGATGTTACATAAATTTTCCGACTTTTCCATTTAAGATTTGTTACAGGGAAGATATCGGAAATTGAAGTTACGTACCTTCCGGACCCCTCAAATTTTCACTACCTTAGCAATCTTCTTTCGAAATGGAAGAAATTATTCAAGTTAAAATACTTGTTACATGAAAAAATATCTACTTTAATAAGTGTTATTTTTATTGATACTTTTAGAAAATGGTTAAAACTACATTCTAAAAAATACTTCACAATAAGGTAAGAATGTTTAAGACCGTTGTATGAGAACAATTTAATTCCGCTCCGATTGCCCGTGAACTGCTGTGGTGATTGTCTACGATACGCCTTACTTTTTCGTTTCGTCTGCGCGCCCCGTGTCCACTTTCTTGTACAACTGGCGGATGATGTTGATGTCGCACTGGTGCATTACGTCGAATCACCGTGCCTCTTTCAAGAAATCAGGTTATTGCGTTTAAAATTACTTGATGCCCCGGATGTGGTCGGTTCGGAAACCTTTCTGCAAACGTCCTAGCAGCTAACCTTGCTAGGTTTTCCTCAAGACATTCAGGCACTCATAAATGCTCGGTAAGTGTTATTTTCAGAGTGTGATACAGAACAGTTGCAAAAACGGATTAATGTAATTTTATAGTCGGATCATAGTTTTAGGCTCTAGTCCCATCCTCGCATACTACATTGAGAAACGTCGTCTGTTTATATTTTGGCTCCACCCACAAACTTTGTATATAGCGACTTCTTATGGTCGAAAATGTCAAATTATAACATGACGGAAGGCTCGAGGCTTGTCTGACTCTCCGAGAATAATTTACGGCTTCCGCACCCGCTTTTTGAAGGCATTAAAACATTCAATTTTGCCTTACCAAAGTAGGAAATCCATGGGCACTTTCATATTTTAATGTTTATTTATGGTTTCTTTTCTACCTTAATTAGAGAACAGATCAATTAGAAATTAGTTATTCTAATTAATTAGTTTGAGAAATTGATGCATATTTTCCAATTGAAATTAATTAGTTTCTAAGTCTAATTGCTAATTGGCTAATTAATTAGTTCATAAATATTTATCTAATTGCTGGTTCTAATTCAATTAGCCAGATTTGGTTTGAATTACACCCTTACCGAAAACCATCACCTCTTACATTTAAAACTGTTTTGCTTAGCCTTAACTATTGAGACTGTCTTAGATGTCACGGGTAAGCCTCGCAATAATCCTGTGTCGGTACGGGAGGAAGCTCATGTAGGTCAAACGGTGGTCTTAGTTACCGGTCTTATCAGACTTGTCATTTAAGTTATCTGGGCTAACTGCTACCGCAGACATGTATTTAGATGTCTGCAATGATGGGCTCATTTGGAGGTCTTGCATTTAAGACCCTCCATGTAGTGTACGTTCGGACGTTCCTTTTACTTCGGCATATAATACATCCACTGCATGTCCTTATAATATATCGTCTATGGCACATTAAGCCGCAGACCCCTCTCAGAGGTCTTGAAAGTAACCATCGCCGCGACGTCTCAGCGATAAAGCTGCTAATCGAAGGCGCAAAAAAGTCGATTCAAGAGCGGCTTCAATTACGCATGCTGTAAACATTGCAAATGAAGCTTGACTAACATTATTCTTGCAAATAGCACCCCATAAGCCATTAAGAGCAGGAAGACAACAAAATGTCTGACATCGGGTATGTCAAACATCTTCGCAAAGTGTTAACGAGTAGCATGGTCAGTATCCAGAAACTCTAAATACGGTCTGATATTAGGCAATCACTAATATGTGCATTGCCGTGAACGCTAAAAGAGGTCCTCATTGTGATATGGAAGACAAGGTCTGACGTCGGGAACGCGCAAAGCGCTTCGACCACTGGATCGCCGAGAGAGAATTACGCAGTATTAACCCATAAGGGGATTGATGTCGGGAACGCTTAAAGAGATGAACATCGGGAAGTTCCGACATGGGTATATGTTGTGACCTGAGAATGACGTCACTCGAACTTCGGAAGTCTTTATGTTTTCCGCCTGGATTAGTCCAACAGCTTCCTCGCCAGGGATTAGCGTAAATGCGGAGCCAGTGTCTACATTCTGTTGGGAGGTACCGATGAAGTCGATCACTTGAGAAGATTAGACTCGTTACTACGTGTCATAAAAGACGCTGGTTTGAAATTGCGTAAAGAAAAATGTAAATTCGCGAAACCATCCGTAGACTTCTTGGGACATATTCTAGATGGTCAGGGCCTTCACCCATTACCAACTAAAACCGCCGCAATCTCCAACGTTCCAGAACCCAGAAACATAGAGGAACTCCGATCATTCCTAGGACTTCTGAATTATTATTCAAAGTTCATACCAAACTACGCCACGAAGCTATCGCCTCTATACCAACTACTCGAAAAATCGACAGAATGGAGATGGAACACTCTGGAACGAAATACCTTCAACAATTCCAAGGAGTTCCTTCTATCCTCAAACTTCCTGACTCATTACGATCCCACTAAGGAGATTCGCCTAGCTTGCGACGCGTCTCCAGTTGGCATCGGAGCCGTTCTTTCACACGTCATCGACGGAGAATAGCGTCCCATATCATTTGCGTCAAGAACCATCTCAACTGCTGAGAAGAACTATTCCCAACTTGAGAAGGAAGCCTTATCATTAGTATACGGCGTAATTAAGTTTCGAGATTACTTGCTGGGGCGACGCTTCAAGCTCATAACGGATCATCAACCTTTGGTCAGCCTTTTATCAGAGAGCAAGCCCATACCACAGATGTCGGCCGCAAGAATCCAAAGGTGGGCGTTGGCTCTTTCCGCATACGACTACCAAATTGAATACAAGAAGGGAATTCTGCATTCAAACGTCGATGCGCTGAGTCGTTTACCCCTTCCGGTTGAGATCGACGAAACACCCTTGCCTACCGAATATGTATTGCTGATAGAGATGATAGACCAGAGACCAACAACCGTGGCAGACATAAGATGTGCCACTGAGAACGACCAACTCCTCTTAAAAATCAAATCAAGCGTAATAAACGGTTGGAGCCGAGAAGATCGGGAGTCAAACGAAGCAACTCCATATTACTCTCGTCGGCAAGAACTGTCTACAATGCAGGGAGTTCTCATGATCGGACAACGTGTCATCGTTCCAAAGGTCCTGAGATCAACGATGTTGAAGCAACTCCACGAAACGCACCAGGGAATCGTTCGTATGAAAGCATTGGCCCGTTCCATGTATTAGTGGCCGAAGATCGACGAAGACATTGTAAAGTTCACCAAGCAGAGTGAAACTTGTCAATCTCTAGCACCTGAGCCCGCGAAAACCTTCTCACCATGGCCTGCTGCTAAAACACCTTGGAAAAGGGTACACTGTGACTTCGCCGGACCAATAGACAATAAATTTCTACTAGTTACGGTAGATGCGTTTTCTAAATGGATAGAGGTGGACGTTGTCGCGTCCACATCGACTGACCACGTCATTCAATCCCTACGCAACATGATGGCACGATTTGCGACCATACGCACTCTCGTCACGGACAATGCAACATGTTTTTCAAGCCATGAATTCGAAGACTTTGCCGCAAAGAATGGAATCAACCACGTCACCATAGCGCCCTACCATCCACAATCGAACAGCCAAGCCGAAAGAACCGTGCGGACCATAATAGGTTCTCTCAAAAAGTTATCCGGAAGGCATGATACGACCATCGATATTCTCAATGCGGGATTCAAGACATTCAACCTTGGATCACTAGATCAGAGACTAGCTCGTATCCTGATGCGACATTGAAGAACACCGTTACCATGTGGAAAATCCCCGGCCGAACTCATGTTGGGAAGAAGTATCATCACCTGTATGGACTTAAGCCATCCTAGAAACTATCCAAACAACGACGACCGAGCCGCCACAGTTAACAAAGCCATGTTCCAAGAGACCGAAGAAGTCTACATCCGAAACTACTCCAGGGGACCTAAATGGATTCAAGGACACGTTAACAAGAAGATAGGCATGACCATGTACGAGGTGCTCAGTGGTAACAGGGTCATGAGGAAACACCAGATCCAATTGAGAAAACGACACACTCTACTCAAAGACGAACATTACGACGTGGCGTCTAGGGATCAGGCGAAACCTCCACATCCACGGAACAAACTTGTAGATGAAGATCATTGGTTTCCAACGACGTCTCCAACGACCACAGAAATCATACATGACAAGGTAGCAATTGAACGCGAACCACCAACCAACTCTACTTCCAACCAGGCGACCACAACCGACGAAGCAGATGACACAGGACCACCTACTCAAGTCAATCCTCGACGTTCGCAAAGACCCTGCAAAGCAATAGAAGGACTCAGGTTATAATTTAATAAAAAAAACAAGTTGGGAAAACCAAAATATTACCTCTCCGAGTAGGGGAAAAGACTAGTATACGACTCAATATCGAAATACTAGAGCAACATTTTCTCGCTTTGTTTTGTCTAACGAGGCTTAAGTCATTGAATAGTTTTCTCTACATTGTCAAAATATATAATCATCCGCTAATCCTAGGTTTCAAATCATTATTTACAAATAATATAAGTTCTATGTTAAATTTTATTCTCTGATGCATACCACTAACCCGATAACGATTAGCCCTTTCACTGATCTAATTGCTACCGTGATGCTTTCTTCTATTATAAAATCTAAATCTGATTATTTAAACGTGTATATAACTTTCGGCTCACTCTGAACCGTTAATGTCCCTTCATTACAGACACGATAATCAAAACCCAAAGTTTACTCCACCTCAGGTCTCAATTATTTACTCTTTGGTTCACTAAGCCTATTGCGGATCAACTTGATTTACCCGATAGAATCCAGGCCTTGGCTTTCTTCTTGAAATAACTAAACCAAGGATTATTCTATATACAGATTAGTATAGCTTAAGTAATATATAAACAGCCATTTCAAATAATAATATTAAAAAACATCCTTGGAATATCAAAATGAAACAGAGCTTTAAAGCTACAAAAGTACTAAATGCATCGTAATTACGAAAAAGATTTCCAGATATTCACTTTATATTATGGAAAAAGTGAATATTAAGGTTCTGTAGTATTTCTTAACACGTCAAAACAACGCGAACTGCTAACTCGGCGCACTAGTGTGACAACGGACAGACACACACAGACAAAAAAAATAGACTACTTTTTAACTCTTTCCGTATTAATTTTGAATTGAGAAAAGAGATTATCTTAAATATTAAAATAAATATAATTAATATTTAATATTTTCTTCGTTAGTTGTTCGCCTTATTGAGCGTTACATCGTTTTGATAAAGAACAATTAAACATTCTTGAGAGACTTGACTAATATTGGCGTTTGAAATGAAGCATACGCCGGTTGCTTCGCCTTACTAAAATAGGTAGTATATAAGGGTGTCGAACTACAGTTAAAAGCAAGAACAACCGCAATTGCGTGAACCTTGGAGGAAGACCCCTCCAATGGAAGGCTAGACGTTTCTCGTAACCCTAGCCGATCGCCGCGTATGTCTTAACCTTAAGGATGATGGTGGTGTTAGAAGCCAGGTGTACAGACTGGTGTCCATGTGGGATGGACAAAAACAAAGACCAGAAGATGGTGGTGTTAGAAGCTAGGTGTACAGACTGGTGTCCAAGTGGGATGGACAAAAACAAAGACCAGAAGATGCTTGTGTTAGAAGCCAGGTGTACAAACTGGTGTCCATGTGGGATGGACAAAAACAAAGACCAGAAGATGGTGGTGTTAGAAGCCAGGTGTACAGACTGGTGGTGTCCATGTGGAATGGACAAAGACGAGAAGGTGGTGGTGTTTAGAAGCCAGTAAGTACAGACTGGTGTCCATGTGGAATGGGCGAAAGACTAGAAGATGGTGGTGTTTAGAACCCAGTAAGTACAGACTGGTGTCCATGTGGAATGGGCGAAAGACTAGAAGATGGTGGTGTTTAGAAGCCAGTAAGTTCAGACTGGTGTCCATGTGGGGTGGACAAATGAACAGAGTTGTTAGACAGGCAATAAAGTAATAGCCTGTAAGTGGAATACAATTTCCGGGACTGTATATGCGGTCTGGAAATTGAATACACGTTTGCTCCGATTTGCAAACTGCGAACGCGGTCACGTGGGTGTAACAACGGACAGACAGACAGACAGACACACAGACACACAGACACGTCAAAATTAGAACCTCTCCGTGACATACGTCACTCGGAGAGGTAAAAAGGAAGAAAGTGGTGTTATGTTTGCTTATCTTAAAAACTAAATGACCTATAATTTACCTACTAGTAGATAAGCAGGGTGTATAAAAGGCCCACGCGATAACGATAGCACAATCGGATGTATCTCTTTATAACGCGGTTCTCTGAAATTGTAATTATCTTTTAACCAATGTATTAAATAAACTCAAGTATTTTATCCGTATCCCAGTCTTGGTTATTATTGTTGTAGAAAACACAACAGTATAGTTTATGGTACATCATTAGAGAACTGATGTCGAGAGCACATAAAGCGGTATAGATCTGTGATGTACGAAAAGGGTATATTGTGTGGTACGAGAGAAGAGGATTGACCCAAAAAGGTCTAGATGTTGGATTGCCGAAAGGGGTAAAGATTGTGGTACGCCATAAGAAATCTGACGTTGGGAATGCATTATGAAGTCTAAATGTGGGATGTCCCATAGAGTTAAACTTTGTGGCACGCCATAAGAGAGCTCACGTTGAGAATGCATAATGAGGTCTAAATGCGGGATGTCCGATAGGGGTAAACTTTGTGGTACGCCATAAGAGAGCTCACGTTGAGAACGCATAATGAAGTCTAAATGTGGGATGTCTGATAGGGGTAAACTTTGTGCTACGACATAAGAGAGCTGACGTTGGGAACGCAGTACGGCTTCGCAACCTGAGAATGCTAAAAGCGGTCTGATATAGGCAATACATAATACTGGAGCTCCATATGTCATCAACGTTGCGTTTCGGGAAATTATGCCTTCATTTTGTCGAGAAGCACCGCCTTCTGTCGGGATGGCTACGCTGAAACCTTTGAACACAACGTTTTCACCCCTTGTATGGTGTACGTTATCAATTGAAATATATCTTATTTAGCGTGTATTATTAAACTTGGAAGTGTTTCAACTAACATTGCCATGTTAAGGTAGACATAGAATTAAAAAGTAAACTACATGGCGTCAATATGCATAATTTTATTCTTCTAATTTCTTTATAAAAAAGTTTACACGTGTGATACTGATTATTGCCCTTGGAAGCCTTTGGCCTTTTGTGGCTTTTGGTACATTTAATATATCGCCGTTTTTGATTAATTTGCTCCTCAAGTTGGCACACGTTTTATTAATAATGCAGTTAATTTGGGATTTTTTAACCTTTGATCCGAATTGACGTATAACGAGCACTAAAGATGAAAATGATTAATATTGCAAACACATGTAGAATGTAAGTTAAGGAGAAAGATTGGATTAATTAACATACGGTGAATAACGCTTAGATGGGCCTTGGGTAGTGCCTTTCTAACCCCTTTTACCCATGGCAATTAAGTCGGCTAATTCCCTCTCACTATGCAGCATTCTGTTTCGTTCATAAATTTTGTTTCCATATTCTTTGCAGCCACATCTGAAACGAAGACGTCATAACCGTCACACAATCCAATCTGAAGAGGGCGTGTCAGTCGTTATTAACTCTTAATTAATTTGTGTTATATATATGTAATTGTATCAAGAAGAGGTTTAACACCAGTTTTGCTGGGATACAAACTTAATGAGGATTGTAACCTGTGATTGTTCTGACCATTTTTCGCTTAAGTTGACGTGTTGAGATTTCTTAATCCGAAGATACTCCGCTAAATTCATCTCCTTAAGGTGCAACGTTTTGCAAAAGTTTACAACTGATCTTGTCATCTGAGAGATATATACAGATGTAAACATGACAAAAACCTCAGAAAATACACATATAGAACCTTTACTACTCTTACCCAGTTCTGTGAAAATAGAAGGCCTTGAAGCACGGTCTTTATCTTTGGAATGATGCACCTTTATTTCGTCTGGGGTCACTGCGGGTGAACCATGAGGAAGTTAAGGTACCGGTGTATCAAACTTGTCTTCATGCAAAACATCTGCAGAATTTCTTGAACCACAGTCATCTAAAATGTCTGAAGCATCTGACAACTCTTGCGTATTTATAGATTTCATTTCATCTGACGATTCCCGGTTATTATTTGATTTAGATTAGCTTTCTCAAACCACACTACTACTATTCCTACATAATAGCCATAAACGTCTTATAACTGACCATATGATTACACGGGATAGCGTTACTAAAATTTAAAGGTTGTCTGACCCCAAATTTATGCCTAGGGAATGGAACCAAATGAGTGTGGTGCTGTCAATCGCGTAGTTAAACGTAGTGTATTGATTGAAAAATGTCAGGGTGGGAAAAGAATGTAAACGTAACCCCGAAATCAAATACTATATCATTAAACAAATAACCTACGTACTTTAAATGCCCAGTGGATATGTATAGACGAAGCTTCACACTTTACGGACCCCTTGAAACTATAACTAGTAGCATGCGTTTATATGTTGCATAAGTGTACAATGGTTACTGAGACACCGCGGTAGAGTGATGTAACATCATAGATTCTCGTGAACGGATGTACCCATGATGAGCCGCTGCCCAAGGCTCAGCGCCGACTAAATAGGGCCACGGAATGCAAAACAATGTGTAGTCAAATCTCTTGTCGTTCTACAACTGACTCTCAGTAAGGCCGTAGCAGTACCAAGTATTTTTTCTATATAATTTTAAAGAAAATCCGTATTTTACTACTCTTTAGAATTCAATTCAATCTCATGATTTTACTGGTAATGGATATATTTTCAATAAATAAATTGAAATAAAAATTACGTATCTCAGATTTTTCAACAACAATTCTATTTTCCTAAAACATTTTATGATTAATTTTTTTTCAAGGGAGAACGTTTTTTATTTTAAAATAAAACTCATTTCAAAAATACATATTATAAGCGGTCTATTCGACTACAAAAGGGAGTACTTTTATCACCTTTAACATATTTGATAAAGGAGGTTGGTGTAGGGAAGCTTATAGAAGTGTTGGGTGAGTTGCATAAAGCAACGCAGGCTAGCTTAGTTATTTCATCATAATGGTGAAACAAAAAGAGTAAAGCACACATGAATTTAAATATCGACTTTGTAACAATTCTTTTTGAGGGGTGAAAGATTTCAAGAAAAATAACTTTAATTTTATTTTCAAGAGAAGTGGGTTAAGTACAGTTGAATAGTCATGTAATCCGTCAGATCAATTTTTTTATATTCATTAACCTCGAGGTACGAAATAGAAATGTTCGTGTTTAGTTAAAAACGGTATGAAAACTTCTTGTGTTTAAAAGCATTTGAGAGGAAAATCTTCAGAAATTAGAAAACAATGTGTCAATTACATTACATTTATACGATATCCCTTGAAAAATAAATTTCATGATGAAATGTTCTAGGAAAATGGAATTGTTGTTGAAAAATCTGAGATAAGTAATTTTTTATTTCAATTAATTTATAGGAAATAAATCAATTACCAGTAAAATCATGAGATTGAATTGAATTCTAAAGAATAGTAAAATACGAATTGTCTTTAAAATTATATAGAATAATAGTAGCTTACGTGCGTTAACCCCTTACTATTAAAAAAATCCCCGACCTATATTCTTTGTCTATGAAATTTGTCTGCCAGTTGTAGAAATTGTTGGAAAGTCACTGATGAATATTACAAATATTTTTGGATTCCCAGTAAATTATACTTAAGTCTGTGAATGTTAAATTTTCCAATTGAGTTCACTGAAGTTAAAAATATTACTTTCGAAAAAATTTCAAATCGTGTTTTTTTTTTCATTACTTGGTTCGCCTCAAAAAATTATTAAAGTTTTGGTAATAATTTTTGCAGGGAGTGTGTTGAAACCTAACAGTGTTTTGGATTTTTCTCTTATATATTTCTTATTTTTGAATTTTGTGTTAAAATTACTTGTAAAACTAAATTTTGCTAAAGGGCAATTTCTCTTCACGAAAAGCGTTAGATCAAAAATGACGATAAAAAGGGGTTGGAATCTGCCGTACAGTCCCTGGTACCTTGTTATGATTCTATTCATCGAAAAACACGTGCTAAAATTTGCCAATGACTGTGGGTCGAGATTCTAAAGGCCAGGGTCGTTCGTTTTCGTCCCCTCTCTGGACTCTAGAGATGTACTGCTTTCAAAACCCAACTTTATGTATATAAACTTAGCAAAATAAGATGGTTATAACCATTTAAATGCACATCGTACGAACTGTATGTACATTCCAGAAGAATATATTTTTTTATGGCTTGATCAATGTCATAATCCCGCAAATTAATACATCTTTAGCCATATATGGTTGACCTTAATGTGTACTATTTCACAACTCATATTTTTGCAATAATAATCAGGTAAAATAAAACATACCACAAAATTTCGCCTACCACAGCTCGGGACAAACTAAAAGTCTCAACGGTACCGAGAAAATTTAAAAGTGGCTGAATAAAATTGGCGTTGAAATGTCGCTCTAAAAACCACACTATTTGGCCAGGTGGGTTTCTGGTCTAAAGCTAGATTCCCACTTGACCGAAAAAAACCGGCGGAAATCACACAGCCGACGGTAGAAATTTTAACTTACGCCGGCGTCCGGCGGTAGACCGTTCTCACTACGACTGAATTTTGAGTTTGGCGGTAGATATTTTTCGGTCACGTGACAGATTTGAGTTTTTTCCTCAATATCTCTTTCACACTCTGAATTGGTATCTTTGTCCCCTTGTCGCTTAGATCGTACAAGAAGGGATATTTTCTAACCTTCTCAGTAAAGTCTTCCTTATTGACATCTAATCTCTGTTAACTTTCATTATTTTCATTTTTGTTTCTTGGTTACTACATGTTTCCGATAACGATAAGCCTTGGTTAATCACAAAAAAATTGGGGGCTATCAATCTATCTCGCGTATGCGTGCGCTCTTAAAATTTATGACGTAGTCAGTGGTGTAATTTCATTGGCTGAGACACCGGCGTAACGCCGAACATGACCGAAAAAATAGAACTCAAGTTACGCCCGGCCGAACGGAAATTCCGTCGGGCTCGGCGTAAAGATTTTTCGGTCGAAGCCCTTTCTGCCGGGTTTCCGTCGTGTTTTCCGTCGAGTGGGAATCTAGCTTTAGACCTAAATCGAGGGGCCAGTTACTTAGCGTAATTTGCGTACACGCAGTACCTATGGGGGGCATTCCATGCGATTTCGACCAGTGATGTCACCATGGGTCAATCGATTTTTTTCAAATTTGGTACACCATTAGATACCATTAAGAAACTAAGGATTCCAAGTTTTTAGCTTAAAATTTTGAGAACTTTTTGAATAATGCCAATTTTTCAAAAACCCACTATTTCTAAAAACAATTCTTTCATTTCTGGACCCTTTAACTTAAGGTGCCATAACTTCTTTTCTATTCATTCTTTCTTAACACAATTTAGCAGCCTTGCGCAGTAAAGCAAGGGCTATTCAACGGTGAAATCAGCGAGGTTCTATCACGAAGCATTGTCAAGTTATTAAAAATATAAAATGAAAATTATTTTTTCGGGGGGTTCCATTCCAGGCGGGTTTTGGTCATGTGGACAAGTGATATATTGGAATATTTTACCATCGTTAGATACCTCTTGGAGGGATCTTTAAAATGAGATCTTAAAAAAAATATGGTTTTTCTTAGTTTTGATTTTAAAGACCAAAATCAAATTTCTTGATTTTGATACATTTTGAGATTTTATTTTTTAACATTGGCAACAATGGCAATACAAATATTTGAAATTGAGGTAGTTAGAAGAGCGCACGAGACACGCAAGTCGCGAAAAAAAAATTACTTTCAGCCTTCCCCCCCCCTTTTCAATTGAAAGGCATTTGAACTTTAAGAAGAAATATTTGGCTCTGAGGTCGAAAAATTGAATTAAGGGTCTCGTGGAAAATACCGTCTCTTTTCACAGGGAACTTATTTTATTTCGAAAAAGGGTGTAGCACCAAGCCGATGTACCAGTTTCGATCATAAATGCCTCCAACATATTGAGCAACTGATACGCCAAAATTATCGAGTTCTTCCTTACAAACGAAGGTTCTCTTCTAGCACGAACTAAGCTTGCAAGAAAAACACATGTGGATGCGAGCTCTCACATCGTGAGGAGCAAGTTTAGTACTTTCCTTCCAGTTATCACCAAAATTCAAATGGAAAATAATGGTATCTCATAAAACGCCACATACCTATCTAACCAAAACTAGCACTATCCGTAATAAGAACAAAGTAAATTTTTTTAATGATAACGCCATTTATTTCCATTGTGTTGAAGTTAATTAAAGGGCAGTTTCACTCTAAATTTTTATTTTCATTCGAAAGACCACATAATAGGATGTTATATATGTATTGACAACAACGCAGTCAGATACCAAATACTACATGCTACGATCAATTAAGTTAATTTAGCCTAAGCCTACTACTAATATAAATTAGAATAACCAGACAATGAGGTACTGTAGTGCATGAAATCCTTTCGTATTGCATAGTATGATTTTCAAGATTTCGTATTACAAAGTATCATTTTCAAGCTTCCGTATTGCAATTTAATTAGCCTTGCTCTCGAACTCACGCTTTTATTAGTACGAGTTTTACCAGGAGCAGATGACAAAGGAGTCTCGGACGCTATCTTCCACAATATAGAGGGCAATGGGACCCGCGTACGTCACAGATGTAGCGGTATCGTTTGCCATAGAGGCGCTATCAGACATTATAGCAGACGATGCTTTTGGTGGATTATATCTGGCACCAAAGTCTGCTGGGAATTTTTTTTGTAATAACGGACTAATGGTGGCTACTGAGGTTCGTCTTACCCGATCGCGACATAAATATACACAATATAATTACTTTATTCAAACAGCTGTAATCGTTGGTATTAAGATAAAAGACTACATTTTGTGACCTTAAAGGTAGGAATTAATTGACTGCTACAAGAGGTTGAAAACAAAATCACTGTCTCTTTTAAAAGATCGTGAGTGATTTATTTTCCCAACCTCTTGTAGCTATCATTTAATTGAAGAAGAAATTTAGAAAAATTTGGCACTGAGACACATTTTAGTTTTTTAATAGTGTACATACGTTACTCGCTGGGCTTTTCATCATCAATTTTAGTCTAAAAAAAAAAGATTAAAAAGCCGTTGAAATCCATTTTTTAACTCTAATACTCGTCAAGCCTAGGCTTATTATAAGCAGACGATACTTATTTTTAAAGAGAGTCTCCAGACGCGATTTCCCAGATCTCCTTTCGAGACTTTGCAGCCACGCTATTGGTGGGAAAGTAATGCTCAAATGTTCTACGAGAGGTGGCACTTGCGTAATGATTTTGGTTAATAACCGTTACGTTCGCGGATCCCATTGCCCTCTACATTATGGAAGCTAGCGTCCGAGACTCCTTTGTCATCTGCTCCTGGTTTTACCCTAGTACACTGCCGAGTGGGGAGGGGGGGGGGTGAAAGTAATTTTTTTTCGCGACTTGCGTGTCTCGTGCGCTCTTCTAACTACCTCAATTTCAAATATTTTTATTGCCATTGTTGCCAATGTTAAAAAAATAAAATCTCAAAATGTATCAAAATCAAGAAATTTGATTTTGGTCTTTAAAATCAAAACTAAGAAAAACCATATTTTTTTAAGATCTCATTTTAAAGATCCCTCCAAGAGGTATCTAACGATGGTAAAATATTCCAATATATCACTTGTCCACATGACCAAAACCCGCCTGGAATGGAACCCCCCGAAAAAATAATTTTCATTTTATATTTTTAATAACTTGACAATGCTTCGTGATAGAACCTCGCTGATTTCACCGTTGAATAGCCCTTGCTTTACTGCGCAAGGCTGCTAAATTGTGTTAAGAAAGAATGAATAGAAAAGAAGTTATGGCACCTTAAGTTAAAGGGTCCAGAAATGAAAGAATTGTTTTTAGAAATAGTGGGTTTTTGAAAAATTGGCATTATTCAAAAAGTTCTCAAAATTTTAAGTTATAAACTTGGAATTCTTAGTTTCTTAATGGTATCTAATGGTGTACCAAATTTGAAAAAAATCGATTGACCCATGGTGACATCACTGGTCGAAATCGCATGGAATGCCCCATGGCTGTACTAAAGTGATTACGCGAAATGATTAAAATCCCTGCCTTTGAGAATGTTAAAATGATTACGCGTATTCCGTAAGCGGTGTACATATAATCGGAGAGTGATTAGCCCCTCGGCATAAACACAGTCGCCTATATTGAAATTCACCTTGAAATGTCTTGTCAGCAGGCAAAATGCCACGGCGAAGGGATATTGTATGTCCTAAATGTCCTAGAGAAAAAATGGTCCCTGACAATTGAAAGTAATTTTGATTATAGCTAAAGATGTGGAAAATAGACTTGGGTTTTTCTTTTTACATCAAGTCGGACATAACACAACTATATCACGGAAACTCTTACTCGGCCAAAAAATTATTAATTATCTGTCCGATTTATCCGAAGGACGGTTGAAACTGAAAAGACAGTGTTGACGGAATATGCAAATTTACAAATATCTCTAGCAATTTAAGGATTCTATGACCTTGCTTTTTAGGGTCCAATGCTCATTTTTTGCACCAGAAATAAAATATAATTGCTTCAGATTGTTCAAAATTTAAATAATCAATTCCCAAGGACGTAACGGGATATACTGTGGATATTTACAAAAACGAGGTGGGTCGATCCCAAAAAGATCTTTAGCGCGGTACAGAAAGAAGTTACTTGTCTCGAATGTCGTTCAACATAGCCAAACGGATCATTTATCCGACGATTTATCAAGCTCAGATAACGATTCGAATTCGGAAAACAGTTCCAACTCTGATCATTCAAATGATGAGTTTATGAAAATAACAAGTAATTAATTACTTCACTACATACATTTTCAAGGACAAATCGTATGGGCTTGTCATTTATTATTATATTAACCATAAGTCTCATAAAGTTTTGTCAATTGAAGAATTTAACAATTGAGCTATTCGATGAAATTTTTATGTACGTCGATATACCTCATATGATTTGCCCTTTAAAATTAGCTAGCTTGTTTACAACTGGCATTCCTTTTGATTGTTCATGCAACTTTTTAAATAATCTAAAAGTGAGTTGAATGAATCAAACGAATCTAACGTCGATGTAGATGATAGTACCGATTCAGTAGATGAAGATTTTTATGGTGAAAATCAAAAAGAGTTGGAAAATATTAAATCGGGGTTAGTAAGTAAACAATGTAACCAAGATCATACCAACTTAAATTCAAAAGTCTTATATTCGGATTTATAAATCAAGGATGAATCGCTATTCATAGGCAGTCACCTAACGAAAAAAGAAACTTAAAGCTTGCTCTTGATTATGGCCCATATTTTGAGATTTCAAACATCGGAAGAAGCCATGACAAGCCTCCTAGAACTTATTCATTGGCATTTACCCATAGATTCTAACACAACTTTTCCAACATCAAAGCACTTATTTCTGAAACATTTTAAGGGTTTTGGTTCATTTGTTGAACCACATTGCCATATTTTGAATAAAGGCTGATTACTCGTGACCTATTCATCCGAATTGAATTTGGTGAAAACTTTTCAAATATGCATCGACCCCAAGGATTCCGAAAATCGCATTTATATTCTCGAGAATCCGATATTTTCAAAGTTGATAATTTTGACATTTCCGGTTTCCAGTATAAGTATGCAAAGGACAACTGTGAAACGGATAAAATATGAAAGAGGAATGGAAAACTTTTATAACGCACTTTATTTCAGAACGCTAGCTTGAATAGTTTTTGAAATATAGTAAAATATGTGCGAAAAACGCAACGCGCATAGACTTTTTTAACAGTCTGTACATGACTAATTGAATTAGAAAAAGATTATAACTTTTTTATTTCAATGCGCAATTAACTATTTCATTTTGACTTAACTCCAGTATTTCAAGGGAGTCATCCCCATTACATTGCTAAACATTGAACGTCCACTCGTACGATTTAAACTTGAATTCGTTGTGAGGTCACTAAATTTTTTATTTCTTTTACAACAGTGGTACTCGTGTCTTCATCTTTAAGCAACGTCTTTTTGGCTAGGCCCTAGTGAAGGTAAGATAAATGATTTTTGTAACGGGTATCATGTGTAAACAATTTAAGTACTAAATGATTCACACTATTTTAAAGGATGCAAAAATTCCCCAAAGTATTTTATCACACTAGCACCCATAAGTACCAAATTTTTTAAAATTTTCAATTATTGAAAAAAGATAAGAAAAACCCTTTACCGAGGCACACGATACATTTAAAAAATTTGAAATGAAACCTCACTAGTTCAAGCGAAAAGCATTGATTGCTATGACAGTTTGAATTTGTATTAAAAATTTATTCTAAGAGGAATATAAAGACTTTTAACGCTACTTTCAATCTTTTTTAGAGCTCCAGCTTTGAATATCTGACAAAAGTTGATATAAAGGCTATTGCGGGAACAACCGGGGTTACAAATGCAAACTCGTCCAAGAAACTGTGTGGAATGATTAAAAAACTGCTAGTTCTTGTATATCATAAACTAAGAGAAAATAAATGAATCCAATAAATTGACCGCTTTCTTTACAATGTGTTTTCCTTTTAATGGGTGGCAAAGATACTTGAAAGGAGAAAGAAATGAGAACTAAAGTACTTCATTGATTTCAGTAAGACTGTAAAGTGTGTCTTCGATGCAAAGATTATTTATTTGTAGTAGAACAGAGGAACAGTTATCTTTTTTCCGTGACCGAAATAATGGGTTTACATTATTAACTTTATATTAATCTCGAAAAATACGCTTCAAAAGCTTTTATTTTCAAACACGAGATGCGGTAACTACTTAGTAACTCGAAACTTATTTAAACTAATAGGTCAGACTTACTTGTGCTTTGAATACTTATGATATGTAGACAACCTACAAGTAGTGATCACAATCAGTGACTACCAACTTACAAAAGATCAACCTCGGTATTTCTACTACTAAATAACCATCAATATATCTGGGGAAAGGTATTCGCCTTCTGGCCACTGATGAGATACAATTCAAGAATACTTGAAAGTGTGAGGGTTCTCGGCTTTTAAAATTTTGGTTGCTTCTCAGAATGTTTTCTAAAAAGATTTTTTGGTGACTCTAGTTTGATAAATACTTTGTACTTTACATAAGGAAATAGGTATTGTAAACGCTATATTTTCCTATAGTGTCATATTGGTCAGCTATTTGAATGCTATGTTACGTTAGAAGTTGCATTTTATATAGCGTTGAAATAAGAAGATTCCTATTTCAATTAAGAGAACCGCTTTAGAAAGGCATAATCCGTGGAAAAAGATTCGAAATGAGACTGAAACATCTTTGAATAATATCGATGAAATCTCTTTCACGGGTTCAGTCCATTTGATCTTGTCAAGCCTGTAGGACGGCATCCGGTATTCGTACTGCAGCGGGCTGGTCTCGAAGAACATGGTTATTCTGTAATACATAACAAAAGGAGTTTTTAATCGAGTTAAGTAATTGCGTTGGTACTGTTAAGATACAGAGAAACAGTTTGAATTGACGGATTTGAGTAAGGTTATGTGTGAAAGGGGTGATACGTAAGACGCCATACACTCGGTGAGGTGACCGGAAATACAATAAATTTACTTTGAATTTACGATCTCGACAAAGTTTCCCTCTTTTCTGGCTTTGTCGCTGAATGGGAAGATGAATTTTATAGATTTTATCATTGAATTACTGAAATATATTCCATTAACTATGGAGTCGTCCACATCCATAAAACTGTAAGCAAACGCTAGGTTGTAAGTATCCAATATCGCGGACAGGCGTCCTTCAGAAAATAAAAAAACGTCTTGGTTTGGACCAAGGCCGAAAAAACAAACGATATGTGTGAGGTTTATCAATTGGCTGAAGTTCAGATATTGCAATTTTTTAGTTATTTTTATCCATTTAATCCTTAATCAATATTAAATTAAATCAACTGATTTTACTGTTAATCGATCTATTCCCTCTAAATTAATTGAAAAAATTACATATCTACGCTTTTTCAAGAACAATTACATTTTCCGAAAACATTTTATCATGAAATTAATTATTTTGAAGGGAGTACGTGTTGAGGGATTTAATATTGAATATTTGAAATACTGTGTCTAAAAAGACCAAGCGAACTTTGACATAATTCGAAAGGAAGATGTAAATATTTAATAGTGGATGCCAAACCAGGGTGTTGCACGAATTCATACATTTAATTTCGTATATCGAAATGCTACATTTCTAATGTCGCGACTGTGAAAGAAAGGTTGCACTGCAATTTTCATCTTCGTACTTTATACTTTCTTGGGGGGGGGGGGTTAAGTTAAGTGTGACCTTCTTCGTTTAACTGGTAATGAATGGAAATGAATACAAAAGCCATTGGTACTGAAACGTATTTCTTTTTATGTAATCTTTACCTATACCTTTGGTTATATTTATACCGATATCATATTTTTCCAGTGCTACAGATAGCTAGCTACTTACTAACAAAAACCACACAGGATAAACGATGTTGCTTTGTCTTAAGTATACGGCATTCGTTTATTAACTAGTCCGAACAAAATAAATTTAAATTATCATATTTTTTTTAACATCAGTCTTCGTAGCAACTTACCGATTTAAGATTTTTTTTTTGATGCAAACTTGAAAATTTGTCAAGCCAGCAACAATTAAAACTATGTCCGTCAAGTGCTTACACGAAATCCCTTCAAAATAATTAATTTCATGATAAAATGTTTTCGGAAAATGTAATTGTTCTTGAAAAGGCGTAGAACTCCTGTATGTAATTTTTTCAATTAATTTAGAGGGATAGATCGATTAACAGTAAAATCAGTTGATTGAATTTAATATTGATTAAGGATTAAATGGATAAAAATAACTAAAAAAATTGCAATATCTGAAACTTCAGCCAATTGATAAACCTCACACATATCGTTTGTTTTTTCGGCCTTGGTCCAAACCAAGACGTTTTTATATAATATCTGTCACTTCAGTCTTAATGTAATTAAATTTTGAATAATTATGTTTGCTTTACCGTCATACATTTGGGGTTGATCTATTTCTAATTGCTTAAAGAAGTACTTCAGTATCGTTAATTACATTTAACTTATATCCAATAACATTGATTTCGATAAGCATATAATGTTGCACTTTATTTATGAAAGAAGCTTAAAAACGACGGTATTTGAAATATGGAAGAAAAATATTTGTTTCGTACACTCAAAAGTAAATAGATATCAAAAAGTTAATAGCTTTAAGTCAATCATACCTTCCCGCCTGCATGCTATGTAAAAGGAGTATCGAGTATCACGTGGCTTGCTTGTAACCAATAGGATGTTCGCATGACGTCATAGAAGCGACAAGAGATATTGGAAAGCAGTACACATTACTGAGCATCATGGGAGTTAATTTATTGCAATATCATTGGTAGCCGCGCTTACGTGATGGAAAATGGCGCCGTAGTAGTGCGGGTAATTGCTGAATTATGGTAAATAATATTAAAATATTAAAATACTAAAGTCTAAAACTGTAATTAGTTTCATAATGCCGCGTAAAAAACGATTTTAGTTTCGCCTTCGGTATCGACCCAGTGCAATTTTTATCTGAAACCTACGAATAATACCGCATACTCTTCCATCATGTTGCAAACAAAAGTTTTCAAACGTTCTTGGCTCTCCCAACATTGTACTATTGTTTTACGTTCATCTTTTTGTTTCACGAATTCGTCATAATAGTACAGGGAAATTAGGATTTGACGTAGAACAAATTAGTAACAAGCTAATTCCAACGGTATTTGGAAGTACTAGCGGTGATTATTAAGGGAAAAAAATTCCCCGGATTTCCGGTTGGTGGAAGACCACCAAAAATGCCCGCCATCTTGGAAAATTTGGTTTTTTGCGATTTACGGCCGAACGGTAGGTCCAACATAAAAACGTTCAATATATGAAAGAAAGGTCTTCCAATTATCTATCTACTGGTTTTTGAATCAACTCTTTGCGACTTACCGTTCAAATGTTACGATTCTTTTCTTGAGATACAAATTCGATTTTGATCACTTTGTATATAAAATCTACCATATATTTATGTGACAAAAGCCTTTTTCCTAATAAACGTTAGGCCTAAGTAATTTTGAAGGTTTATAATCTTTGTGCACGTGCATATATACAAATGTTTTGCATGGTGTAGGGGGCACGAAATTGCTTTAAAGCCATGTTCACACTTGCACAGGGTAAAGCGGCTCGAAGTGATTCAAACCGCTTTCAAATAATAATAGCTTTATTGCTGGATATTCCAAAATCGTATTGTGCCGTTCACATGTCACTTTGAAAGCGTTTTGAAGTGCTTCGAATCGGTTTTTTTGTGTAAGAGTAGCTAGCTTTTACGACCTGCGAAATCAGAGTCAGCCTTGGCCCGCGTGGGTTTTAGATGCCTTTTGGCTATATTTACAAGAGTTTTGAAAATGAAACCAAAACCAAAACAAACTTTAACAGGGCAAAGCTCAAAACTCGAGAAAGGAATTTTAATAAAAATAATCGCGAGTAGAAGGAATATAAGAGTGTTAAGGGCAGAGATTACGGGAAAAATTATACTTTCTCTACACCGAACGGGAAAAAGACATAACATTATAAGCGTACAAATGGAGACGACATCATGCTGTATTCGTGACGGGCTCCTATCAAGCGGAAAAACTGTGACTGTTAAAAAAAGGCATTCAAACCATTATTAAAGCTAGTATTGAACGTCGTGACGAGAAATTTTTTAATTTCTCGGATGAAGTGAACTCTCTTATTTTACACGAGAAATGTCGCAAAAATTACACTCGTAAGGAGAGCAATTCAAGGTTTTATATCTCAAAAGATGAGGAAGGACCTGGTTCCTTAGCAGGACCATCAGTAACTAGAGCTGTTACACCTGAGTTTAATTTCAAAGAGCAATGCCTTTTTTGTGGAAAAGCTTGCTACCCTGGTAAGAAAGAGAAAAAAGAAGCGATACGCTACGTCACGACTCTCGAAGTCAATGGGTCAATAGAAGCAAAATGCAAAGAGCGTGGTGATGATTGGGCAGAGGAAGTTCTGAGACGCACAAATTCTTGCATCGAATTAGTAGCGGCGGAAGTTTGTTTTGGTTTTGGTTCCATTTTCAAAACTCTTGTAAATATAGCCAAAAGGCATCTAAAACCCACGCGGGCCAAGGCTGACTCTGATTTCGCAGGTCGTAAAAGCTAGCTACTCTTCTAAAGCCATGTTCACACTTACACAAAAAACCGATTCGAAGCACTTCAAAACGCTTTCAAAGTGACATGTGAACGGCACAATACGATTTTGGAATATCCAGCAATAAAGCTATTATTATTTGAAAGCGGTTTGAATCACTTCGAGCCGCTTTACCCTGTGCAAGTGTGAACATGGCTTTAAAGCAATTTTGTGCCCCCTACACCATGCAAAACATTTGTATATATGCACGTGCACAAAGATTTTAAACCTTCAAAACTACTTAGGCCTAACGTTTATTAGGAAAAAGGCTTTTGTCACATAAATATATGGTAGATTTTATATTCAAAGTGATCAAAATCGAATTTGTATCTCAAGAAAATAATCGTAACTTTTGAACGGTAAGTCGCAAAGAGTTGATTCAAAAACCAATAGAGAGATAATTGGAAGAACTTTCTTTCATAAATTGAACGTTGTTATGTTGGACCTACCGTTCGGCCGTAAATTGCAAAAAACCAAATTTTCCAAGATGGCGACCATTTTTGGTGGTCTTCCACCAACCGGAAATCCGGGGAATTTTTTCCCCTTAATAAGCACCGCTAGTACTTCCAAATACCGTTGGAATTAGCTTGTTACTAATTTGTTCTAGGTTTGGTCGTATTTTCGGCGAATTTCCCTGTACTATAATCCTATTCCTTATCCATTTTTCATATTACTATTTTATCACATTCATAGGCAATCACATGTAGTCTTCACAGATTTTGTACTAGGCCTAGGCTATACTGTCACAGTCTCACAGCAGACAGCTGATTGAAATTACCTTTAGAACGCATGCGCGTCGATTAAACCTTCAACAACCCGCACTACTTTGTCTGAGCGGCGCGACACTAGATACGTTAGGTACATGTCAAGTGGTTCGCTAGGTGCTACGCCATTTGTGCGCTGCCGCGGAACAGGAGCGGGAATCTCAACTTTCATAACGCGCCCATGCCGGGGAGATATTAACTTCTTGTTTATAATCTATTTACTTCTGGTACACTGTATACGTATACAGTGGTGTCGAGATCAGACCAACAGCTTCCTTTATGTACAACCCCCAATACTGCCAACGGGTGATGTCATACTAAATTATACAGGGTGTAAATAAATGTTTAGAATTCATGTTTTATTGTATGCAAGTGACAACGAGTGACAAGGTACAAAAAGAATACTGGAGAATGTAACAAAATATTTTAAAGCACTGTCCTACGATTAGTCTTAGAACGTGGGCCTCAAATTGCAACCTCTTAACTGTTTGGTAAACACCTCAACGTAAATATTCGACGTTTCTACCATTGTGGTTTAGGCAATCTTCCAGACGACTGTCCATGTCTTGCAATACATTTGCAAGCAATAAACTCATGACGCATGGTAAGACTAATGGTATTGCCGTCTTGGGAAATCCTCGTCCGTTAAGGCTTGATGTAGGGGGTATGATAATGCCAGTAATGATGCCCTTGTATTCTGGCACAAACAGTAGAATGGCTTAGTGCAACTTCTTGTTTCACCGCTCTACTATTAGCATGAATTGGCTTCAAAACGTGCTACGATGTCAAAATCTATATCCTCATTACAGACTATACAGTCTCTTCTACGTTCATGATCTTGCACTACCGAAATCACGAAGGTGCTCGCCAATGTCGGTAAAGGTGCTTCGCACCGGATGTTGTCGGTGTCGAAACCGTTCGGCATAAAACACTGCCTTTAGTTGAACGATACTGCGACCTTCAGGCTTCACCCAAAATAAACATCCTGTCCAATTTGTCCTGGTTGGAAAAGGTTGGCATTTTGCTAGGAATCGAGACTAACTACTGTAATTCTACTACTTAGCTCCTACACTGAAGACCCTGTATATCAAAAGGGACCGGAAGTACCTCAAAGTTGAGTTTTCAAAGATTGCCAGATTGAGCAGGTCATGTGATTTAAAGTGATGAAGGTCGCTTTAACGTTCAACAAGTGACACCGCGGTATGTTTTTGGTGCTCCAATGTCCTCACCCGATAGGTCCAAACAATTACCATCCTTGTTTTTCGGCTCAGCGTTGCGGTATTGCCGGTTCCATGTAGTGTTACAATTGTAACAATACTCCTGTTAAAAATGCACACATACCGTACCCTCCCCCCCAAAAACTTTTAAATTTCGCGCCTTTTCAATAGCTCTCTTTTCAATATGGGAAAAATGGTTTTAAATGACAATTTTTTAAGTGTAAGAATTAAACTGGAAAATGGAGGCTGAGTGAAAGATAAGTGTAGTTTTAATTATAATTTGTTAGTTTAATTATAAGGTATCCATGAATTTACCAAAAAAGATCGTGTTTTGGGTTAAAAATTTCACATTAATTATACTTGATTAAGTTTAATTTAACGGTTTATCTAGTGTGGATTTAGTTTATAATACAAGTTTCAATGAAATATTAACTTTAATTGCAATTACTCTAAAATATGTATGCGCTTTTGATGTATTTTAATGATGAATTAAATTAATTCGAAAGTGAAATAGGAAACATCTGTGGCTGTGCGAAAAACTTATGTTGTTTTAATCTTAATTTGAGCGCAGTTCGGGAGAGTGGATTAAGCTTAAAAGTATAATTTATTGGAATTTTTTACGTTTTGTGCAGTTTAACATTTTTGCCACAGTCATTATTTTACCCTAAACTTTTGAATTTCGCGCCAATTAATGTACTTTAAACATAGTTGAAATTAACTGAAGTATTATATAGAAAACATTGGGATTTACCAACGGCTTGGGTAGTTTTAATCTTAATTAAACAGTTTATTTAAAAGTTATTTGAGCTTTTAATCCAAAAAATGAATATTTTTGGTTTAATTTCACGTTAATTATATTTAATTGATTTAAAATTAACGTAGGATTGTGTTTCGGCAGTGTACATCAGGTAAGAAATGACTTTCAATATATACTTAACTTTAATTGCAATTTTTAGTGGGTTTTGAATTTTATTTTACCTTAAACTTTCGAATTTCGCGCCAATTAATGTACTTTAAAGATAATTTAAATTAACTTAAGTGTGAAATAGAAAACATGGGGCTATACCAACAGCTTGTCCAGTTTTAATCTTAAGTAACTTACTTAAAAGTTACTCGAGTTCTCATCCAAAATATGTACATTTCATCTTTAAATTCACGCTAATTATACTTAATTAAGTTTAAATTTATGAAGGATTGAGGTTTGGCAGTGTTGATTTAGCTTATAAAATGAGTTTCAAATTACCTTTATAGTAAAGTTCAGAAGAGTTTTTCATTCTTGCCAACACAATGTGTTAAATTTTTAACATACCACGTGCTAAATTTGCGGTAACATAAAGATCATCTATAACATATGTTAATGAATGATGTGATTCTATAGTTTAGCAACTTTGGCTTCAATAACACCATGAGTGAATCACATACTAGCTCCCTATAAGTTACTCAGTCACACTGGCCTAATGTATCCAGCATTTTCTTCCGAATAGTCGAGAGGAGGGGAGGCGGGTGAAAGTGATAGTAGACGGCGCCCTCTCTTAGGGCTTTGAAATTAATATATTGAGAACTTGAAAGTGACGATAGTTTCAAATGGTATAAACGCTTTTGGAGGTTTTGGTTTCTTTGCGTCACATTCATTCTTTGGCTTATTTAAAATTAATTTGGGTCTCACAACAGGCTTCGTTAAAAATGGGTTGGGCCTTTCTTTAAGTTTTTCTATTAGTTCTTTAGACGCATTATTAAAAAGTTTATTAAGGTTTTCGAGATAACTATTAAGTTGTTGTTTTTCTTATTTTTTGATAAAGTTTGGTTCTCTCACCATAAATAGTTCCTGCCACTGAAGGTTGCCTACGGAATATAAATTATTCCGTAGGCAACGCTCTGAATTTAAATGAGTTTCTTTCATTTGGGCTTTGTCAAAAAATATCCAAAATTCTGCCATTTTAATGCGAAAAAATAAAACTTCCTATTGCGCCAACCTTAACCCATTAAAATAATTTCAAAGATTAAATACGACTGTGAACCGTCCGCAAGCAATCACAACATTTCTAAAACGTCGTCTGCTTATACTAACTACCTTACAGTTAAACGTTTCATTGGTTGATCCCCTTTTCCGGTTTTTTAACCGGAAATACGTAAGCGCCGAGAGTAGTGTTATTTTCTCTCACTGGGGGTCGCATATAGGTAACAAATTTTTGGCGGGAAGAAAATGCTGGATACATTAGGCCAGTGTGGCTGAGTAACTTATAGGGAGCTAGTATATGATTCACTCATGATAACACTAATTAAATTAAATACCTAAACAACTCATAGCAATTTAGACAAATAAACAAACGGCAATGTGAACTGTGGAGATAACGAACAACGTAACCCTCCGTTGCTGACGTGGTTACGTTGGAGGAAAAATCTGCGCTGATGTAAACATGGAAATTATTTGACTAATTTAATTAAATAACGACACTGACCTCCTGGATTAATCAGCACCACTGTTACTTATATTTATGAATTAACAAAATCCACTGTTGGTAACAAATAGTTAAACTGCGCTAAGGTAAACACTACGACTCTTTTAACTGCCGTAAGAAAAACATTTTAAACTTTTTGTCATCTTACCAGTAGTATTTTGAAGTTTTCGATCTTTTCACAGGGTGAAAAGCACTATCTTTATTTCAACACGTTAATAATTTGAATAGGTATGCCATTTTTTACATTAAATTGCAAGCGCACACGGTAAATACAGCATAAACAAGTTGGGAAAACCAAAATATTACCTCTCCGAGTCAAGAGGTCTACTACTACAAAGTTATTTACCTAGATATGGAATTATTTCTCTTTTTTGAAGTAAAAATTTACGAAATATTGAAGCAGTATTCCAAGCATAGCGAATAGACAGTAAAGCAGACGACATTTTACATCCAATAAGGATAAATGTTGGACACATGGAAATTAGTTAATGGCTAAAAGAACAGGAAATGAAGTCTACGCTTCACCTGTTTACCCTATATTCTGATAGCTACATTCACAACTGGTTAGCAGTGTAAACACTATCGTCTCGTCTCACCTCAACAATATTCTTAATTTGCCAACATGAGTGTTAACGTTAAATAATACCAAAGCTAAATTGTAGCTAGACGCACTGATAGTCAATGCGCACCATAAAGAGAATAAAACTTAGCTTAGCCCTACTAATCTAACTGCCACCATGATCTTTTCTTCTATTATAAAATCTTAACCTGATTATTTAAGAGTGTATTTAACTTTCGGCTCACTCTGAACCGTTGATGTCTCTTCATTTCAGACACGAAAATCAAAACCCAAAGTTTACTTCACCTCAGGCCTCAATTATTTACTCTATATTTCACTAAGCTTATTGCAAGTAATACTAGATATACCCGCCGGAGTCTAGATCTTAGCTTTCTTCATGAAATTACTAAACCAAGGATTATTCTATATACAGATGTAGTATAGCTTAAGTAATATATAAACAGCCATTTCAAATAATAATATTAAAATAAATCTTTGGAATATCAAAATGAAACAGAGCTTTAAAGCTACAAAAGCACTAAATGCATCATAATTACGAAAAATATTTCATCATATTCACTTTATATTAAGGATAAAGGGAATATTATGGTTCTGTAGGATTTCTTTACACATCAAAACAAAACGAACTTCTATCGCAGCGCACTGCGGCACTAGTGTAATAACGGACGGACACACACAGACAATAACATAGACTGCTTTTTAACTCTTTCCGTATTAATTTTGAATTGAGAAACAAGATTATCTTAAATATTAAAATAAATATAATTAATATTTAATATTTTCTTCGTTAGTTATTCGCCTTATTGAACGTTACATCGTTTTAAAAAAGAACAATTAAACATTCTTGAGAGACTTGACTAATATTGGCGTTTGAAATGAAGCATACGCCGGTTGCTTCGCCTTACTAAAATAGGTAGTATATAAGGGTTTCGAATCGCAGCTGTGGATAAGAACAGCGCAATTGCGTGAACCTTTGGTGGAAGCCCCACCTTAGGGAGGCCGGACGTTTCTCGTAACCCTGGCCGATCGCCGCGTATGTCTTAACCTTAAGGATGATGATGGAGTAGAAGCCAGGTGTGCAGACTGGTGTCCATGTGGGATGGACAAAAACAATGACCAGAAGATGGTGGTGCGTAGAAACCAGTGTGTACAGACTGGTGTCCATGTGGGATGGACAAAGACTAGAAGATGGTGGGGATTTGAAGCCAGTGTTTACAGACTGGTGTTCCATGTGGGATGGACAAAGACCAGAAGATGGTGGTGTGTAGAAGCCAGTGTGTACAGACTGGTGTCCAAGTGGGATGGACAAAGACCAGAAAATGGTGGTGAGTAGAAGCCAGTGTGTACAGACTGGTGTCCATGTGGGATGGACAAAGAGCAGATGAAGGTGGATTATAGAAGTCAGTAAGATGGACAAATGACCTGAGGACAGTGGTGTTAGATAGGCGATGGATAATAGCCATTGTAAGTGGAATACAATTTTCCAAATTTCCGGGAACTGTAAATGCGGTCCGGAATTTGGGAAAACGTTTGCTCCGATTTGAAAACTGCGAACGCGGTCCCCTGGGGTGTAAGTCAATAACAACAGACTGACACACACACAGACACACAGACAGACAGACACGTCGAAATTAGAACCTCTCCGTGACATACGTCACTCGGAGAGGTAAAAACCTAGGGTTAACTCGGTTAGGCTATGTTTCTAGCATAAAATTGAGCAGACTATACACAGGATTCCAAAACAAATGAGAGCTGGAAACAGGGCCGGAAATAAGGAATATTTCTTATAGGACATGCGTCCACTAATCCCCTCTTTGATTGGGAAATTTATAGGACATTGTCCACTGGAGTGTGCAAAAATAGTGTCGCATCTTCATAGTCAAGCTATCAAAACTTCGGAAAAATTTATTGGTCAACCGTCCAGTGATCCCCTTAGTTTTTAGAAAAATTATAGGACATTTTAAATTTTTATTGGACAATGTCCAGTGTCCTGTGCTTATTTCCGGAACTGGCTGGAAATCAGCCTTTTTAATAATCTTTAAAGAGTAACTAAACTAGGGTAATGGCAGCCCTCTGCCTTCGACTGTATTAAGCTCTATGGGGAAAAAACATGGGGTGCTATTAGACTATACAACTTAAGCCTTGGCCGTAAATAACGTCGAAAAACTTACTTCAAAAGATATAAAAACCTCTATTAACTGTAATAATTTACCTGAATTACTTTTCTAGACGAAAATTCGACCTGATAACGACCTATTTCTTATTACGGATGCTACAGTTAATTAGAAAATACATATAAAGGTGCTCAAGCTCGGACGAAATACCAAAGTAATTTGTTAGAGTCTACTGCTAAGAAATTAGGAAAATCAGCAAGAAAGCCAACATTTACAATTAGTCATCGTAACTTGTTAGCACCCACAAACTTAGGACCTAGTTGTCAACGAGAACGAAATGAAGAAAATAGGTTTTAGCGCTATAAGGTTAGGCTGACCTCTGACCCAAAAGTAATTTTTGGACGTACTATCTTAATAAATTAAATTACAAAAATTAAAATTCATTAATTAAAAATCGAAACAGGTAAGTTTCCCATTTAATAAATGCTTGTTAATTTAGAAGTATTCCGAAAACTAACTTCGCTATAGTTTTTCCGTATGGCCTGTCACAATTGCCTTAAAAAACCGAAAAATTTTTAATGCTTTTTCTATGGGACGCTAACCGTAAAAACTGTGAATTTTTCTTTAACATTACGGAAGGGTGTCATGTCATATCTACAAGGGCCTACCGGCCCTGTAGAATATTATTTGGAAGTATTAAGGAAATATTAGGCATTTAAGCACCATTTACAGTGGCTTTTAACATCTTTTTTTTGACAATCTGTTGAACTTCTAATATTACTTAGTTTAAGTAGGGAAAAAGTATGCTACCTATGTCACATTATTAAACCAAGTGAAGTGAAATAATTGTTAAATATTTATTATAACCACAACACCACAGACAAGTGGTAAGTCTAAGTTTTCCAAGAGATCTAACTAATCATTATGTCCAATCACGATGGTCAATACATGTATCTACCAGGGCTCGAACCTGGAACCTTCAGCGTGTGAAGCGGACGTGATAACCACCACACTACAGATATGTAATAACACTGAGTTTTCCAAGAGATCTAGTTAATTATTATGTCCAATCACGATGGTCAAAGCCGTACTTCTGTAATTAACTAAAATTAACATACTTAGACTTAATTGTTTTGATCAAACTGGCTGATAGCACACCCTGAATACTTAATTGTTAATTTAAGATAATTCCGAAAAGTATCGTCGCTGTAGTTTTTAAGTTATCGGTGGGAAAAAATCACGAAAAACCCATGTTAATCTCCATAGGAAATTAGCAAAAGCGGGTGAATATTACTTTAACGTTACAAAACGGTATCAAGTCATATCTACAAGGGCCTACCGGCCCTGTAGAATTCCAGCATTTCTGAAATTTTGCAAAATCTCCTAAATCGTGTAGTTAAGAGCACAGTTTTGAATGGAAAAGCTCCTAGTCAACCAATGGTAATAGATCTCAAAAATGAAGACAATCTTCTACCTCACAATAAAGTGGATCTTGGATTTGGTGCCAACAAAGCATTGAACTTGAGCAAGGCATCTGAGAAGGAAAAATTACAGTTTAGACTAGAATGTCAAAAGTTCATGATTAAAATGATTGAAAAGTTAATTGAAGGAAGTCCATTGAAGTATCAATTTGGTGCATTTTTCATGTATTGAAGGACATTTTATTGTGAATTGGTGCATTTTTTGATGTAGTTAAGGACATTTTGTTGTGAAATGGTGCATTTTTGATATAGTTAAGGACATTTTGTTGTGAATTGGTTCACTTCTTGATATAGTTAAGGACCTTTGGTGTGAATCGGTTCATTTCTTGATATAGTTAAGGACCTTTGGTGTGAATAATTTCATTTCTTGATGGTATAAATTAAAGTTCACAAGTACAAATAGGCCTTTCCAAAAATTGGGAGTAGCCATTCGAGAATCTGTTGCCTATTACGTCACTGCTGGTAAAGAACGCAGGCGCCTCTAAGCGCTTAGTATTATCCATATCCGGAAGACGAATTTCATTATGGTCGTCACATTCAAGAAGTGGAACTACGTAACGGCAGTAGTAAATTATTTTGGCTTGCTTTGAGAAGGTAAAACTGTTTCTCATACGCATTATTAGAGTAATATTAATTAGGTTACCATTATATTTAAAAAAAAAATTCCGATAGCTGATACCTAGACTGGAGTTATACCCCCTTACGGCTGAACTTGACTAAGCCTTAATCTTTGGTTGCTTTATTAGATTTTGAACCGTACTAACTTAGAGTTGAAACTAAGGAGTTGCGTTAAGTTATTTTGTTAAGAAAAATGGTTGGGAGGCATTGCTGCGTTCCAGGTTGCTCATCTTCGACTCTGAGAATTAAAGGCGTGACTTTTAGTGAATTGCCAAAAGATCCAGATGAAAGAGATGAATGGATACGCATTATACTATATGTATAATACTGACGTAAATTTCAAAGTTCCACAAAGAAGACCATGGTCTACACCCATTGCAAGAAAGCCACTGGGCACAAAATATCAAGTTTTATGTGGTTACTACTTCAGAGAAGACGGTTGTAAACTTACAACGGACAAATACCCCATATATTTTTGGAAATCAACTGGTCAAAGCGCTCTCGCCTCTTCACATGAGATTGAGATTAGCGAAAACCTTAACCTTCGCAAAGAGCTTGAACCTAAGGCTGCAAACTTAAAAAGAAAAATTAAAGAAAAGAGTAGTGATTCTGAAAATACAACGGTAACGGATCATAATTACTGTCTAAAATATGAGCCTATTTCTTTAGCTAGCGTTATCAAACGTCAAAGATACTCTCTACTTGATCTACGTTCAAAATTAGATGGATATGATGAACTGAAAAACCAATGGAAAGAGTTGCTGACTAAAAACCGGGCTTTGAAAACTAAGGTGGTCAAAATGGAAACGGAAATGAAAGATTTTAACGAACTGAAAACAGAAAATGTTGTCCTTAAGAACATAATTTCATCGCAGAAGCTAGAATGTTTGCAATATAAATCTAAAATTCAACTACTAGAAAAGTCGCTAAGACAACCTCCATTTTCCCTAAGTAAGATATCACAATCGCCATCAATGATGAAATTTTATACGGGTTACGAGAATATCGAGAGTTTTAATGACTTGTACGAATTTATCGAACCTGACACAAATAATTTACAATTTTATAATGGAACCAAAGGATACAAACGCAAATACAAACGAAATGATAATACCAAAGGTCGTCCAATGTTATTTTCTTTTAAAAATGACTTATTTATGGTTCTTTGCCGTTTAATAGTTGGCCTTTTAAAGCAAGATTTGGCTTATAGATTCAGTATTTCTGTCTCAACTGTCAGTAGCCTATGCATAACATGGTTTGATTTGTTAAAAAAAAGACTAACTAAATTTCAAATTTGGCCGTCACGCGCGGTGGTGGACGAGTTTATGCCCGAAGATTTCAAATTAAAGTTTTCTAAAACCAGAGTAATAATAGAAGCCACTGAACCTTTTGTCCAAAAGCCAAACGACTTTAAAACTCAGAGTGACACGTGGTCATCGTACAAAACACACAACACTGCTAAAGGACTAATAGGTATAACTCCTAACGGCTTTATTAGTTTTGTTTCGGATTTGGTTCCAGGAAGAATGTCGGATAAAGAACTGACAGAAGAAAGTGGTGGTGGAAAGACCGTGGATTTCTCATAGAAGATTTGCTTATGGAAAAGGGAGTTACTCTAAATATGCCACCATTTTTGCATGATAAAGCCGAACTATCTCTACAAGAAGAGAAAGATACAAGAGAAATAGCAAGCTTGCGGATACACGTTGAAAGAGTCATAAGGAGTGTAAAATCGTACCATCTTCTGAGTACAATATTCCCTAATAATATGAGTAGCCAATTAAATAAAATTTGGAAAATATGTGCTTATTTAGTTAATTTCTGTAACCAACCTTTGTTGGATGTAAAGAAAATAAATTTTACTGTAACCTTGAAATTTGTACTTTTTTGTTGCCTCAAATTTAGGGTTTTTGAAATATCACAATTTTTCAAATATTTTTTTCCATGTATGGCAATGCATGGTCAACATAAAAAGCTAAGAGTTTAGGAACCATTTTTCTATTTACACAATTTTCATCATATTTGATTCTATCACAGAATGGTGTACTATCACCGCAGTCTACTATTAGATCACACCACTTAAGGCACGTTAAGGCTAACTGACCCTGTATTTGAAAATAAAAGTTATGGTTTTTATCTAGAGTTAGCTTCTTATTTTCGTCCAATTTCTAGAATCAAGTTGTTGGTTCTTTGGCTTGTGTTGCTTCCTCGATACTTTGGCCAAGTTCTTTACATTTTGCTAACGTTTTTATTTCTAATAGTCCATAGCCAATGTCTTGAATATGTACCAAGCGATCAGGTGATGCGTCAAACATTGGAAGTGTAGGGTTGACACATAGTCCGACTGAGAATGTGGTAGCATTAGGGTAGATAAGTTTATATTTACTGTTGGCAAGCCCTTCATTCTGTAGTCCTTCTTGAACCTATTTATTCCTTGATAGATCGGTATCATTAATTATAGATTTCAAAAACGTTTCATTAAACTCTTTTCTTCGTTTGCATATAACGCCAAATTTAGAGGCGGTTATTCGTGCTTTTCTTTCAGTTTTCCACAAGAGACAGTTTGATTGTTCCTTGTTTTCTTGTTCGAGGGTTAGCGATGTTCCTAAATTTAATTTTAAGGAGTCTGGGATTTTCAATAAGGCCCGAGTCAAAAGGGGTTTTAAACAGTGTGGGATGTCCAATTGTCCTAACGGTAGAGAGATCTGTTGCACTCCAGATAACAGTTCGGGAGTATTATGGCTCAATGAAGATTTTGCGGTAGGTTTAATTGCTGGGTGATAGTCATTCTCTTCTTGAACTATTCATAACATTGCACGTTTTTTGTGCAAACGTAATTTAGCAGTTGTGTTTAAAATTCGTTCTTTCATAATGTTATTATCGGTTGGGGTTTCAAAATCTGCCAAACAGACATAATCAAGTTGTGCCTTTAATATCTCTTTCTGCCTTTCGCTATCTTTTCCAGGCATGTGTTTGATAAATTCTAATTCATTAAAGCTTATTTTTGATAAAGTCTTATTTACTGATGGGGCACTCCAAGATCTTGCCTTTTCGGTGCATGCTTGGTCATCTGGCAAAAAGGTTTTCCCTTCTCTTTTGCAATCCAACATATACCATAACAAAGCTCCAACGTGTTTGGAAGCACCATCAGCTCCTACTTTGCAACCACACCATGCCGTTTCAACCGTTCCAGTTAGAGATTTCATTTTTATTGCTATGTTGTATTTAGTATGTATGTTAAAAGATCCTTCCACTTTTCTTTTAATGTAAACATAGGATTCTTCATTTTTAGGCGTTCTGGATGACAAAGGTTCGAAGTTCAAACTCTGCTGTAGATTTACTCGTAAGGTACATAGACCAGTGCAAAAATCGATATATTCCCATTTGGTAGAATTCCATTAGAGCGAATTCCCATTAGACCGAATCCCGCCAATATGTTTAATGAATTAAGCCCAACTGCGGGTTTGGTATTTACAATTCAAACGACGCTATTTGTCGAATTAAGCCAACCCAAAAATTAGTATTTTACAACTAAGAGTTAGAGAATCGATGATGAGGACTATGCAACAAGATGATAATAAAGAAAACCTCGGAAAGTTTTCAACACTATATCCTATAGACGCGCTTCAATGGTCGTTCAGTTTACATGCCGTCATGATAAAACGGCACGAAAAGTAACAAAATTATCCAGCACCGTCAGATCGCTTTGCTGCTTGTAGTATGTGCAAATCAGATTTTTACCTCTCCAAATCGGAGCAAACGTGTTCGCCATTTCCGAACTGCTTTCACAGTCACGGAAATGGCTACTCTACTTGAGTTCTCACACCACCATCTTCTGGTCTTTGTCCATCCCACACGGACACCAGTCTGTACTTACTGGCTTCTAATCACCACCATCTTAGGCCTTCGTCCATCCCACATGGACACCAGTCTGTACATACTGGCTTCTAACCACCACCATCTTCTGGTCATTGTCCATCCCACATGGACACCAGTCTGTACACACTGGCTTCTAACACCACCATCTTCTGGTCTTTGTTTTTGTCCATCCCACATGGACACCAGTCTGTACTTACTGGCTTCTAACACCACCATCTTTTGGTCTTCGTCCATCCCACATGGACACCAGTCTGTACATACTGGCTTCTAATCACCACCATCTTCTGGTCATTGTTTTTGTCCATTCCACTTGGACACCAGTCTGTACACCTGGCTTCTACTCCATCGTCATCGTTGGGTTTAAGACATTCGCGGCGATCAGCTAGGGTTACGAGAAACGTCTAGCCTCCCTAGGGTGGGTTGTCCACGATAGGTTTTCGCAATTGCGGTTGTTCTTGCTTTTAGCTGTAGTTCGACACCCTTATATACTGCCTATTTGATTAAGGCGAAGCAACCGGCGTATGCTTCATTTCAAACGCCAATATTAGTCAAGTCTCTCAAGAATGTTTAATTGTTCTTTTTTAAAACGATGTAACGTTCAATAAGGCGAATAACTAACGAAGAAAATATTAAATATTAATTATATTTATTTTAATATTTAAGATAATCTTGTTTCTCAATTCAAAATTAATACGGAAAGAGTTAAAAAGCAGTCTATGTTTTAGTCTGTGTGTGTCCGTCCGTTGTTACAGTAGTGCGCTGCGTTAGAAGTTCGTTTTGTTTTGATGTGTAAAGGAATCCAACAGAACCATAATATTCCCTTTATCCTTAATATAATATATGTGGAAATATTTTTCGTAATTATGATGTATTTAGTACTTTTGTAGCTTTAAAGCTCTATTTCATTTTGATATTCCAAAGATTTTTTTAATATTATCATTTAAAATGGATGTTTATATATTACTTAAGCTATACTACATCTGTTTATAGCATAATCCTTTCTAAAGTGAATACAAGCACAACGCTGCTATGTTGATCAAATGAACTTTTATTTGTCAATAGGCCTAGTGAACCAAAAAGTAAAAGCTTGGGTTTGGTTTTCGTTTCTGTAATGCAGAGACATTAACGGTTCAGAGTGAGCCGAAAATTAAATACACTTTTAAATAATTAGGCTTAGATTATATAATCATGGTGGAAACTGGGCCGCGTTCAGCAGAGCCCAGCGCTGTGAGCAGTGTCCTACATAACGGGATTTTGTTTTTTGAATTTTGACGTCACGGTGCTTAGCGCTGTCTTCAAAGGAAATAGTCGGCTATTTGGATAACGTGTCGTAAAACGCATAGTTCTCAGCTTGGCGAAAAAACCATGGAGGAATTAATACAAATAGCTCTATGGGACTATAACTATTTAATTGGCGTGAAACCAGTTGATCACGCGAGAATTTTAAGAGATATGTTAGTTTCTAATTTTATTATAAAAGTTGTTATCTATCTCTATAAATATGTTATCATACAATTTTTGTTAAGCCTTGGTACCTTGCACGCTTTATTGCGCTAGCGTCATTTATAAAACGCCGATGACCGGAGAAAAGCTATGACGACAGACCTCACCGGTAAACATTTCCAAAATCCGCCGTATTTTTTGGTGAGCTCTGCTGAACGCAGCCCAGAGTCCCAGACCAGTGAAAGGTCTGATCGTAATCGGATAATAGCTTCGTGTTTTCATGCTTTTTATGGTACGCATTTACTTTCAGTGTGTGTAGCCACAAATAAGCTTTGGTGTTATGTAACGTTAACAGTCATGTTGACAAACTAAGAAAATCGTTGAGATGAAACGAGAGGATAGTGTTAACATGGCAACCCTGTTGTGAATATGGCTTTGAACATAGAGGGCATACAGTTGAGGAGTAGAAAATTGGGCCTTTACAAACACGTAAAGGTAATATCCCTCCAAAGTTTTATCTCTTCATTTCCCGTTTTTCCCCCATCGGATGATTTTAATGTGTACAAGTATATCATTATTGGATGTAAAATGTCGTCTGATTTACAGTATATTTGCTATGCTTTGTATACTGCTTTAATATTTCATAAACATTTCCATATCTGGGTAAATAAGTTTGTAAGTAGTCGTCTTGACTCGGAGAGGTAATATTTTGGTTTTCCCAACTTGTTACCATCTAATACCGAAGCCTTGCTTGTGGGATCCAAAAGAGATACGATGACGTAATCCTCATCGTCTAGCTCTTCCTTGAAACGCTCCGCCATAAGCTCCATCGAGGATTATCTTATCTTGAAAAGATATGGGCTTCTGGTCCCTCTTAGCTCCTGGAATATTTTATGAGAGCGGTAGCTCTCTTAGATAAAGGCCTGTCCAGACTGACACTTTTTGCATCTTCGCTTTGCTTGTTTGCAAGATCGCGCTACTGTTAGGTTTTCGCTACTTTGCGTCCTCACCTCGCGAAGATACAAATTTCTTGCAACTAAGCCAAGAATTTCGCGCCTTCGCGAGAAAAGCACCAATCACAGGACTTTCTGGTGCCGAGAGGAAGGGTGGGGCGAAGATGCGAATAGACGAAGGCGCGAACACGCGAGCGCGAGTTCAATGTGGACAAAGCTTAAGACTTCACACTGGCTTTAAGGTATAAGGAAGAGTTTTTGATTGGATATAACTTTTTTGTATCGTATTAACTGTTTTGAAACAATTCCACAGAACTGCAATTCGGGCCCTCATTATATGATCAAAATTTCAAAGAGATCCATTTAATAGTTTATTTTATAAAAAATACAGTTGCTAAGGGTGGTTTTCATTTCAATAAAAATAATCAGTCATTTTGACGAACACCTCGAAATTCTTCCATAGAAATAACATGGGAAAATATTTTACAAATAACCATTTTGTGGAAGCCGTAATGCAATAGCTATTCGTTTGTTTGACTAGAAAATGGTTTTAAACGAAAGCCTGGTATTTAGATTTTCTGCTTTCCAATTTTCATTAACTATATTTAAGTTTAAGTATGTTTAATTTCATATTTTCAAAACGATTCCAATATGCGATATTTTTGCATGGATAAGGGTCAGTTTATGATGTTAGCACCGTTAAGGCTATTTGGTCCAATTTTCGTAGTGGTTAAAAACAAGGGGACCTAAGCTTGTGTTAGCTAACAAGTTAAGTTGGAAAAGGACCCCACACATACATTTTAAGTTACCAATTGCCTTAGAGACAGTAACAATAAAGGTGATTTAACAAGATTACCGACGACTGGTAATTAAGCCAGATTACCTACAACCGGTAATTAAGCTAGATAAGCGACGACTGGTAATTAAGCTAGATTAGCGAGGACTGGTAATTAAGCTAGATTACCGACGACTGGTAATTATGCTAGATTACTGACGACTGGTAATTAAGGTAGATTACAAACGACTGGTAAATAAGCTAGATTACCTACGACTGGTAATTAAGTCAGACTACCGACGACTGGTAATTAAGCCAGATTTCAGATGACTGGTAATTTAACTTGATAAGTATATGACATGTGTTGGTGCTCAGGTGTACAGAATCTTTTTGTGGTATAACTATGTACAGCTTCATCTGTATTTGCATGTGAAAATGACGGGAAAGCAATTTGAGTTTGACCGGACGTTCATTGTCAAGTCAAGCAGTCAGGAATGTCAGGAATGTCAGTTTTAAAATAGATGGTTGGTTAGTTCAAACGCGTTAACTAATGTATGCACAATGCCCCAATACCATTACTCTCCTAAGGTTTCTGAACAATTTGAATTAATATTAAGACTGAAGTAACAGATATATTAATAAAAACTGTCATTGTAGACAGAGAGTATAGACGCCAGTATACCGAACTAAGTTCGGTATACAGGCGTCAGCTATATGGTGGTACTGTGAGGAGGAGGGGGGTCATTTCTCCCCCAAGGGGGAATTGATGACGTCACGTGATGTTGTTGGCGGGAAATTTGAATTTATAGGGGTTTTTTATCGTGTATTGGTATGACGTCACGTAATTTATTGGTGTTGAAGGCATTCAGTGTCCATAGTGTTATTAATTTGGTGTATCTTTAGGATATTGTGTACATTTAGGGGATGATTTATTGGTAATTCTATAGGTTCTGTAGACCCTTTCTATACCAACCCTGCCGGTAATGTTATTCTTTGTTTGTATGTATGCTTATGTTATTCTTATATTAAAGAACTAGTTTTAATTGAGATATGGTTTACATTGCAAAAGGTACAAACTAAACTATGGTGATGTTCTAGGTGTACTCATGTTTTGTATTGTTATTATCTGGGTGTATCTTTAGGATATTGTGTACATTTAGGGTATGATTTATTGGTAATTCTATAGGTTCAGTAGACCCTTTCTAAACGCACCCCTCCCGTAATGTTATTATTATTAAGGTATCTCCATGTATGATTATGCTATATTAAAGAACTAGATTAGGTTTGCATTGCAAAAGATACCAATTAAGCTACGACGAAGGTCTAGGTGTACTCATGTTTTGTATTGTTATTATTAGGTGTATCTTTAGGATATTACGTTCATTTAGGGCATGATTTATATATGTTCAGTAGGCCCTTTCTACACCCGCCCTTCTAGTAGTGTTGTTCTTTGTACGATTTTGAGATCTCTCCATGTAGGCTTATGTTATACTAAAGAACCGGTTTTAAATGAGATATGGTTTACATTGAAAAAGGGTACAAATTACACGCGGATCTAAGTGTTCTCCTGTTTTGTGTATTGGTTATCAAGTTACTATGTTAAAACAATAGTACACTTTAGTATCATAAAGGGAAATTACGGCAGTTTTTGCACAGTTGGATAGTTGATTAGAAGTTAAAATGAAGCAGTACTGCTAAAAAACTCAGAACATAAGGATTACATTAGTTTTAATACGAATTTGGAGAATAAGTACAATTACTTGAGTTAAAATGCGAAATATTACTAAAAAACATCAGAAAATACGGGTTACATAGAATACATGGTAAATAAGCACAATACTAGTTATTAAATTAAAAATCCTCATAGGATTGACTGAAAAATATGTATTTTCCTACGCGCTAAAATATTTATTTACAGTTAAAATGCGCAATCATTACTAAAGAACTAGATTAAGTTTACGTAGTTTATTGAAAATTAAGCAGCGATTACGTTCTACAGTAAGGGTGTATGCTTTGTATTGTTATTATTTGGGTGTATCGTTAGGATAGTGTGTACATTTATGGTATGATTTAATGGTAATTCTATAGGTTCTGTAGGCCCTTTCTACACCTACCCTTCCCTTGCTATTATTCTTTATATGGTTTAGAGGTCTCTCCATGTATGCTTATGTTATACCAAAGAACCAATTTTAATTGAGATAAGGTTTACATTGCAAAAGGTATCAATTAAGCTACGATGCGGTTCTAGGTCTACGAAAATATTGTATTGGTTAGTAAACGAGACACTGGGTTAAAACAATAGTACATTTTAGTATCAAAAAAGAAGAAATAAGGTAGTTTTTACACAACTTGGTAGCTGGTATTTAGTTAAAATGAACAAATATTACTATAAAATATCATAAAATCCTGATCCTAACATTTAACATTTCCGAGTAAAGTATACTCGAATATAGCTTGACTGTTTCACATATTTTCTAATTAGCACACATTTTAACCAAAAAGGAATTACATATACCGTAACACATGATTTCTTACTAGCCTTGTCACCAACCTTTCTCTCCAGAGCTGTTTTTATTTATACGTAAACACGTTCAAACGTATCTAAAGGGCTTTGGGGGGGGGGGGTGGTAGTGCCATTAGATTCCTTGCATTGCTATCAATGTAATTTATTTTTCTTTAATTGGACCACCCACCATGTTTTATGATATTAAAAGGTAGTGAACCTTTATCCTCATCTATTTTTTATTTATACGTAACCACGCTAAGCCGCGATGGCTTTGGGGGGGGGGGGTCGAACCATTTGTATTGAATCAATGGAATTTATATTTAGAGTGATTTATAACACACACAACTGTGTTATGTCCCAGTTTATGTCATTGAGGGGGGGCGGTGACACATCCTACAATGGGGTTCAAACATTTAATTGATTCCAGGTATTTGCCCTGAGGGCATTATCAGGACAAGTCTCAACAAGTTATGTTTTTATAGCGTTAACAGAAAGGCAATATATCATTAAACCGAAGCATTAACCTATTACGTACTATATTTATCAAAATTATCGGCAACGTAATCAAAAATTTGTGGAAAACATAAAACGGTAACGAAAGAAGCATAATTCACAACGCATTTCGTGTTAGAAGTAAAAAACAATCGAAACGTTTTTGATCAACTACGTTACATTTTTACGAAACGAATTTGATCATTTAAAATTCCTAAAATCCCATAGGAATACATAGGAAAATGAACAAACCATCGAAACAAAATCATTCATGTACGTGGCAATTTAGCAACACGAAACGAGTCATTTGAAAAACATTTTAAATGATTAAAAACGTTTCGATAAATTTTAGCTAAATTTATCAAAACTACTCTGTTTCACCAAAAAGAATTTTGATTTAGCAAAATTTCACCAATTTTTTTCTATTTAAATAAAAATTTATTACCTCTTGACCCCCCCCTCTTCGCAGAAACTAGTATAACAATCTTTTACTATAACAAAGACTAAGCTAATTAACCAAAATATTTCTAGGGAAACGTCAATCAATTCGAGCACGAGAATTAAAAATAAGTATAGTTTTACAATGCCGAACCATTTACATAGTTTCACACTAGAATTTCACTGCTATTTACACTGTTCTAGGGAAAAACACAGATTCTAGCTAACACCTTTAGAAAAGACATACATCCCTATATACTAAAACCGAATATACGACCAGCGAAAAGGTCAAAGTACAACACAGAGTGTCATTTAGCTAATGTCAGTGCATGAATCGTGGATTTCTAGCAATAGAAGGAAATATTGTACGCAACATTTTTCTAACATATAAAAATGCTTATTTGGGTTTCCTAAATTCCCCAAAGAATTGCATACAAAATTTAAAAAAGTACTGACTTCAGTTAATCCAACTCACTTTGTTTCTTTAGTTGCCTTAAAATGACGAAACGAGTCATTTGAAAAACAGTTCATATGACTAAAAACGTTGCGATGATTTTCGCAATATTTATCAAAATGATTCGATGAAAAGCATATTTTCATTTATTTCAGAATCATTAATTTCAATACGTAACTAGATGGTGTTGCAGACTTAAGGGATTTAATTTTCTATACCTCAAAACTAGCTTTACTCTTATCGTTGCAATTTATTTATTTATTTAATAAGGCTCGAGGGAAAGGGTCGTGAAGCCGCCAGGACTTGGGTACGACCCCCCTCCATGGCACAAGAGTCTAGATACAATACGAGAGTATATACAAACGGGGAATATTACAAACAGAAACGTACAAATGAACTAACAAAAGAGATAAATCTTACGAAATGGTTAAGTTTAAACATTCTGTTACGTCATTAAAAATGTTCCTTAATAATACATTTGAATATCATGAAAAATACTGGTTTTTACAGCTATAATTGCAAAATTTGACGCCTGCATTGACTATATTTAATATTGAATATGATAACACTAGTGTTAGGGTCGCTTATTCTTGAGATGTTCAGACTTTAGGGTGGTGCTTCCCTCGATTGTTGTCTGATGATCATAGATTTTTTTAGATACATTGGAATTTATTGTCCTTTCTTTAATTGAACCACCCACCTGGTTTTATGAGGGTTAGGGGGAAGAGGTTGAACTTGATCCATAACAAAAGGATTTATCCCCATCCCTTTTTATTTTTACTATAAAGACGTGTCTTAATGGGCATGGCCGAACCATTTGTATTGTTATGAATGGAATTTATTTTGTGATTTATTGCTTTGTTAGTTGGTGACTCTTCCTAACACGAAACATTTGATTCGACGGGTTTGCCCCGCAGCCATTATCCTGACAAGTCTCTACGTGTTTAAGATAATTTTGGTGCACTAACCGAAACCAGGAAAATATATGAGTATTTTTCCAGAACTATAGACTAGGAGACTAATTTCGTTCTTTTTTTAAAGGAAATAACGCTCTTTGATCATCTTTAACGTAGCAAATAATGTAACAAAGCTATCCTAAATATCCGCCATTTTACCTTCAATCTGGCAGCTAAATCAAAAACTTTCAGTGTTTACAAGTAAACGCTGTATCAATCTAGGATTAATCAAAACATTTGTTAAAAAACAGTACGTTTTTTAACCTTTTATCGCAAACCATACAATATATTGTGATTTTCTCGCTCGACGAAGTCTCTTAAGCCGATATTAAATAGTTGGGGGTTAGATATTTACGCCTATACAGAACTTTCATGAGATTAAGATTGATTTTGCAGAAAAATCGTGCTCAAATCCTTTTGTTTCTCACAAAGTCTTTATTCTTTTTAGTGGGATTAACAGGTGTATTCAATTAGGGATTACAAATAAACGTTAGAAGAAGAAACGTTGTTCTGTGCTGTTTTTATTACAGAATGATAAACTATACGTCCACATGATACGAGTTAATATGCGCTAATATTTTTAAAATTCGGTGCTTCAAAGTCTTAATCCCTTTTCAGACAGATCCATATTTTCATTTTGGAGCACTAGAATTCTTTGTCCATATAGGACCAAATTGCTCTGGGTTTAGCTTTCTTTATTTACAAACCTTTCACAATCAATTGTGTCCCTTTTAAAGGTACTACAGTCTATCACTACACTAGCCAGTAGCTAAAATTATCTTTGTACTCTGAAATCATCCCAATCAATCTCAATTATTATACACATTTACGCCTTTTGTTATGCAGTATATACACATCGGTGGAGAAAGGTCTTTTGTTCTAATCCTACGAAAGACGCATAATGTTAGCTAATCGACTTGTTTTGAGAATTTCATTCCGTTGATAAACCTTTGCATAACGAATACTAGCTCAGTTGGCACTGTCTCTTCTTTAAAAGTTTCGAAATTTGCCCTCTTAAGGAGTTAATTATGTTATATTTAAATGCCTAGTTGCTGTCGGGTTGATTAAAAATATTTTATTACCTATTACGTTCAGGCAAGGTCTTGGGTGGGTGGTCGAAGCATTTGTTATCATTGGAATTTATTTTGTGATTCATTGCTTTACGTAGGCCTACTTCTCGCCTACACAATCATATTCATGACCGTGAGAAACTATCTGGTCATAGGTTAGCTTAAGGTAGAGTTGAAAGTAACATTTTGAAAAGTGTACAATGTGAAGATATCAAAGGATATTTTGACAATTGAGAATCTCTAGAAACGCTTTACGCACCCTGTTTTTTAATAGTTTACCTATTTTATACCAAAATTCTATTTATAGGCCACTCTTTTGTTGACAATTTTTTTGACATAAAAAATCCATCGTTATTTTGTTATAAAGTGGGTAAACTATTAACAGGCATGGGTCCGAAATGCATTGTGTGAAAACATCTGGTGACTGATAGGATCAGGTAATAAATCAGGCTATTGTTAAACGATTGAGGAATATGGGCGTGTCTATTAAGAAATTTCGTTAGTTTAAGGTAGCATTTTTTTGAAAAATGTACAATGGTTTTTATGACCTGTTAGAGAAATTAGGAACAAAAGATACTTTTAACAGACTTTAAGATATCTAAGGATATTGTCACAATCGAGAATCTCTAGAAACTTTTTACACACCATGTTTTTCATTTATTACCCCAATAAAATTGTCCCTTATTTGCGGTGTTTATAACAAAATTCTATTTATAGGCCACTCTTTTGTTGACAATTTATTTGACATAAAGCAAATCCAACGTTCTTTTGATCTAAACTATTAACAGGCGTGTGTCAGAAATGCATTGTGAGAAAACATTTGGTGACTGAGGAGGCAATAAATCAGGCTATTGTTAAATTATTGAGGAATGTGGGCGTGTCTATCAAGAAATTTAGTATAAAAGCGGCTTAGGAAATGATCAAAATACACAGTCGATCTTCAAACATCGAAAGATAAACATGGATCCTGAAACTCTCCGTACAACTTTGAACGAACTGACTATAAATAGACCTTGGCCGTTACGGTCAATATACGAGTTTTATTTCTTCCTGTGCGCCTATCTGCGAATAGATCCGTTGTACGGACCTCAGACTCTACCGCCAATCGTAGTACAAGGTGGCTTAAATGCTATTCGAGCTTGCCTCGACTTACTCGATTATATGAAAACAGTTGCACGAGTACCAGAGGACTGTAATACCCTAGAAGAATTGGAAAACCTAAGGAATCTAATTCCTAGTCCCTTAAGAACGGAATACGTAGATCGCCTAGCGAAACGATTTGAAGAAATTGAGCGTGGTATACGGGAAGAGGATGCTCAAATCGTCGACTTCAACAACTCACAATATGACAAAGAGATAGCCGCATTTTTAGACGGAAAAGATCAAGGACCACCCGCAGAGAAGACACTATTGAACGAAACCTTACCGAGGGAGCACGGATCTGAAGAGACTATTTTTGACGGTGAAATTGATGTACAATGGGGAGGAGGAGAAACGGACCCGTCCACACCTATTGAAAACGTACCTTCTTGCGAGATACTAGGTCAAAGTGAGAGATTTTACGAACATTTTAACATGTATGGTCGAGAGGTAGTTCTTAGAGTTACTGAGGATCCCGTCGCTAGTGTATGTACCGTAACGAAATGCGTCCTTAGTAAGTACAGGCCTACAGATTACATCCAAATTACTTTAAAGAGTGCCGCAAATATTTGCAGATCCGAACTAGAATTATCCTTTAGAAGAGCAGATCAAGTCGACCCTAATATTCTTTTTGACCAGCTTAGTGTTATGCTTTATGATGACGAAATGGAATCATTTTTCCTAGGTCCTGTTAAAATTATATTTAGCATTGTACGAATGCCTGAGGGCCAAGGGCGTTCTGTAGCCCGAGGGATTAAACCTTTTAATCTATTCTGTAAAGATAGGCGAGGTATTGTACGTATAGTCAATTCAGATAACCTGTGTTTAGCCAGATGCATTTGCGTTGCTATATCGCATCGAGCTTACGCCGACGATACATCGGGTGACAAGACGCTAAAAACGCGATATGCAACTATATCTAAAATAGATCCAAAGGGCACACTACAAAGAAATGAGGCTTTAGAACTATGTCTTAAGGCAGGAGTAAGGGTTAGTGAGTGTGGGACGGCTGAGTCTTTTCAAAAGTTCAAAATTTATTTAAATCAATATTCGATTTTCGTGTACAAATTCGAAAATAGCGTCCCTGTTTTGATTTTAGGCGAAAACGATCCCTATGATACTAGGCCCCGCCTCTTTTTATTGAATGAAAATAACCATTATAACGTTATTACAAATTTAAAACCCCTCTTCAACCATGACCGATTCTGTGAAAAATGTCTCGTACCCTATTGGCGAATACAATCGCATAAATGTAATGACTTTTGTTTTAGTTGCATGAGACCCACTATATGCCAAGGTCCCAAGATAGCTTGTGGGTTTGTTTACGAAAATTCTTAGGCGATGACTGCTATCAAAGCCACTTAGCATCTTCCAGCAGTAAAAAACCGCTATGTGAACACTGTAAAGACTGTTTAAATATTATTGATTTTTCTCGAAGAACCGAAATGCATAAGTGTGATGAGATTTATTGTCAGGTCTGTAAGAAATATCAGCCGAGCAAACACGTGTGTTATATCCAGGTTATCACAGACAAACCGCTGAAAGTTCCCTCCGTTAAGAAACTTAGACCTAATCAGCCTAACCTCATGTACATTTTCTTTGACGTAGAATGTATACAAACTAAGGTGTGTCAGGAAAAGTCGGGTGCTTACGAACACCAGGCTATCCTGTTAGTCAGTATAACCGTCTGTGAGCATTGTATAGATGAAACGTCCCTAAATTTTAACTGTATTATGTGTAGTCAGTTTGGTAAGCGTAAACAACAATTTTCAGGCGGAAATCCAATAGCTTTATTTTTAGATTATTTAATGAAATTGCATGCCGTTAAGAACGTCGTCATACTGTCACATTTTGGTAGTAATTATGATAATCAATTACTAATTCGGGAAATCATTAATAGAGATGAAAAATTCGTTCCATCTTTGAAAATTAACGGAACTCGAATTTTAGAAATGAAATTGTTTAACTTGCTATTTCTGGATTCTTATAATTTCATTCCTGTCGCTTTAGCAAAGTTTCCCGCTACTTTCGGTATACCCGACGCAGCCAAAGGGTATTTTCCACATTTTTTATTCAATGTAATAGAGCATAATTTTGATGTAAATAGACAGAATGAAACCAACTATGCTATAGAAACTAATCTGCCCCCTATCGAAGCTTATGGTTGTCAATATTTTACAAGGAAAAATTTAGATGCCTTCTTAAAATGGCATAGCTCTGAAGATAGTAAAGGTAAAGGTTTCGACTTTGTGAAGGAACTCAATTATTATTGTGAGAACGACACAATTTTACTATTCCTAGGATGTATAACGTTTCGTACACTACTGCTAAAAGCAACAGACGTTGATCCATTTAATTGTGGCGCAATTACTCTTCCTGGCGTTTGCTCTTATGTATTTCGGCGAAATTATCTTAAACCTGATACTATAGGTATCATACCGGCAAATTATTATAGACTTAGTGAAAATCAGTCAATAGGGGCTATAGAGTGGCTTGAGTGGACCGCGCACAAACGAAATATATCTATCGAATCCTCCTTTAGAGGGAAAGAAACCAGAATCCAAAAACTTAGAGTAGACGGATTTTGTGAAATCAACAAGGAAATATTCGAGTATTGGGGGTGTTTCTATCATGGGTGTAAAATACACTTTCCCTTAAACAGAAACAAGGCTTTGCACGGAGACCCTGCGCAAACTTTGAATTCTAGATATATTAGTAGCATGAACGTGTTGACCAAGCTAGAATCACTCAACTATAAAGTAAATGTCAAATGGGAGTGTGAATGGCAGAAGGAAAAAGTAAATAAACCAGAAATAATAGAGTTTTTAAAATGTAATGATATTAAGCCTAAAATAGTAAAAAGATTAGACCCCCGTGATGCATTCTTCGGTGGAAGATGTTGCGCAACAAAACTATATCATAAAACAACAGGATCAGAGCGAATTCATTACGTTGATTTCACAAGTTTATACCCTTTCATTAACAAAACCTCCAAGATACCTATAGGACATCCTGAAATCATATTAGACAACTTTCCAGACATATTTTCGTTCGATGGTCTTCTAAAATGCGACGTATTACCGGCCCAAAACCTAGTTCATCCCGTTCTGCCCGCTCGTATTAATGGAAAATTAACATTTCCATTATGCTACACCTGTTGTAAAACCCAGTTTCAAGGTGATTGTGAACATACTCCTGAAAAAAGAGAATTGAGAGGTACATGGGTAGTCGACGAGTTACGTCATGCAGTAGAGAATGGTTACACAATCACACGAATGTACGAGGCTTGGTCATACAAAGTGACGCAATACGACCCCAAAACAAAACAGGGAGGACTGTTTAAAGATTATGTTAATACCTTTTTAGAGTATAAAACCCTAGCTAGCGGCTTTCCAGCAGATTGCCAGACTCAAGAAGATAAGGAGAACTATGTCAAAAGTTTCAAAGACGAAGAGGGTGTAGAACTGGATATCACTAAAGTAGAGAAAAATGAAGGTCTCAGATGTCTTAGCAAACTTATGCTCAACTCTTTTTGGGGCAAATTTGGCCAGAAAACAAGGCACACCTCTACCGAAATAATCAAAGATGTCAACAAATTGTATGGATTAATATTAAATCCCGACTTGGAGGTTAAAAGTTTACTAACAATCAACGAAAACACCATACTAGTAAAGTACGAACACATTCTAGAAAACGAGATTGTGCACAAACACACAAACGTAGTTATCGCTTGTTACACAACAGCTATGGCGCGATTACATTTACTAAAACATCTTGAAAAGGTCGGTGACCTTTGTTTTTATTATGACACGGATAGTTTAGTGTACCTTCGCCAGACGGCGCTCATTTGCTACCCACAGGCGATTATTTAGGGGAGCTCAAAATGAATTAGAATCCTATGGACCAGATGCCTATATTTGTGAATGGGGGAGTGCTGGACCAAAGAACTATTCTATGGACATTCTCGACCCTAAAACGGCACTAAAACTAACATTATCAAAGTTAAAGGATTTTATTTAAATGCCTCTACTGAAAAATATATAAATTTTGAAACAATGAAGAACCTACTAGGCGTAAACAATGAAGGTGAACCTATACAGAACTCGGTTCAAGTCCCTATAGGCCCACAAATCAGACGTCTCCCGATCACACACTGATCACGATCAACCAGACCAAAACATATCAGGTCGTAGTGGATAAAGTTAGAATAATCTGATTATAAAACACCCCATACGGTTATATTAATTAGAATCTTTGACATTTTCCACATAAGTTACTTGTATTATTTTAGATACCCAGTATCAGTATTTTAATTAGTATTTCGAGTATTATTTATAGTAATATTAACGTATTTCAACTATTAACATGTAACAATATTTTAACGAATACGCAGCTTTTTTGGTAATATTTTTTGCATTTAGTAAGCTTTTTAATAATTATATTAACACTTTAGTTTCAAAATAGTATTGAATTGTATAAGTGTAATTTTGTTTTTGATGATAATTATAGTAACGTTTTTAGCGTGTATAACGCGTCAGAAAAAATATATTTTTTCGTCAATCCTGTGAACATTTTAGTTTAATAATTAGCCTAATATTTGTTCTAAAATCGTATAATAACCATTGTAGACTTTAAATCATATTAAAAAGTAGTATTGCTATATTTTCTATGAAGGTACTTAATAATCTCGCGCATAGTAATATTGTTCTATTTTCTATGATGGTAAATGTTTATGTGCTTAATAATCTTGTACTACCATTTTTTTTGAAGAAGTTAATTTTGCATTTTAGTGAATTTGTTTGATATCAAAACCATTGTAATTCGTATTTTCTAATGATGTTTTTTTAGCAATGATACGTGTATAAATATTTTAACGCGTAGGAAAATATATTTTTCAGTCAATCCTATGAGGATTTTAATTTAATAACTAGTATTGTGCTATTTACCATGTATTCTATGTACCCGTATTTTCTGATGTTTTTTTAGTAATAT
>JAEQBA010002095.1:0-21473 GCA_019434445.1 Phalangium opilio | reverse complement strand
GTGTCGTTCTATTCTGATATATTTTCCTAAAGCCTAAGAATATGGCGTTGATGCATCCTAACTCTAGTGGCTGCGTCAATTCCGAATTGGATATTTTCCAAGTCCCGTTAACGCAAACGGGAATTATCAGTGGTGAATGGGTCGAATACTTTCCCATTTCCAGCATCAGCAACAATTCAAACTTAGTTTTTCTGCATTAGTGGAAATTCTGAATCCTACACGGATTTGTCCCAAACTCTGCTTCATGTTCAAGTGGATGTGAAAATGGACGATGGATCTTCCCCGAAAGCAGCCGTGATTGCCGCGGATGGTACAGTTGTACTACCGGCGGATAATGTAGCCCCAGTTAATTTGTTTTTGCATAGTCTCTTTCCCGAAGTGCATTTATTTTTAAACGAGAAATCGGTTACCCCTTGCGCTCAAAATTACCCGTACAAAAGTATGATTCAAACTATGTTAACGTTTGGAGACTCTGCAAAAAATAGTCATTTAACAAGCTCATTATTTTATCGCGACACGCCGTGCAAGTTCAACGATTTTGCGAATAACAAGGGTTTCTTGAAGAGAGCTAAGTTCGCCCAAAAAGGAACTATAGATATGATTGGTGCTCTTCATTTAGACATTTGCCAACAACCTCGCTACCTTTTGAACTTGGTGGATTTAAAATTTGTTTTTGGAAAGCCCAATACCGAATTTTGCTTGCATTCTGACGTAAAATGTAAACTGAACATTAAAGCGGCATCGTTATATTTGAGGAAAGTCAAATTGATACCTGAAATCCCGCTTGCACACGCGAAGGTGTTACAAATGTCGAGAGCGAAATATCCAATTACCCGCACGGAAGTTACTTCGTTTTCGATCCCAAAAGGCAACATGAGCGTCGTGCAGGATCATTTATTTAATGGGCAGAAACCGAATAGAGTCGTCATAGGGATGGTCGAACAAAGTGCGTTTTTGGGTGATCTAAAATTGTCACCATATAATTTCCAACCCGTTGATGTGAATCACATTGGTTTGTTCGCCGACGGCAGTAGCGTACCACATAAACCGCTGACGCCAAACTTTGCAGAACATAGCTACATCCAAGCGTACGCTAATTTATTTCTTCAAACGGGTCAGTGGAATATTGACGAAGGAAATCAAATAAGCCGCGACGATTACCCTGGGGGAAACTGTCTTTTTGTCTTTGATTTGACGGCCGATTTAATGAACAATGCCACCCATTTTCATCTCGTTAAAAATGGAAATTTGAGACTAGAAATGAAATTCGCTTCCGCGTTAAAAGAAACCATCGCCGTTATTGTATACGCCGAATTCCAGAGTTTGATTGAAATTGATAAAAACCGAACCGTAATCTTCGACTAGAATGGATACGATACAACTAACGAGAATTTTGGGGAAAGATAAGTTCACCAGAAATTTATTTCGGGGTGTGTTTGCCGCTGACCAACTACCAAAATTTGTGACGACTTTTCCGTCTCTTTATATCGTGAACACCGATACGTCAAACGGTGCTGGTCAGCACTGGGTAGCCTTGTATTTCTCCAGAAATGCCAATACCGAAATGTTCGACTCGTACGGAAATCCACCTGATATGTTTCGTTTTAATGACTTTGTCGAAAGAAATAGTAAAACTGTGACTTTTAACTCGTTACAATTACAAGGAAATCTTAGTAGAACGTGTGGAGGATTTTGTGTGTATTTCGCTCTTAATAGATGTAGGGGTGTTAAAATGTTTAATATCGTGTCTAGATTTTCAAAAAATAAAAATCGAAATGATGAGATGATCAAAGAATTTATGTATTCAAGATATTCAATAAATTTTCAATAAATTATAGTGTTTTTCAAAGTTTATTTACAGAAAAATACATTCTATATTCATATATTTAAAAAAATCGTTAAATATAAGTTCATATTAACAATATTATTTTATTTATTTAAAATGCTGATCCAGTGGTGACCGTGTGATAGGGTACGAATGCCGTCTCCCAAAATATATCTTTTATTATCACAAGGATTGAGAGACATTTTATTTTGGGAGACAGTAAACAGCTGATGTTTCTGACTGACTATCCGCTTCATAGAATTACTCGTAACTCGAGTACTAAAGAGACAGTCCCGATAACTAGAGTGTCGGATAATTTTTTTCACTACTCTTTTACAAACACCTTTCGCGGTTTTTTTCTCCCCCTTTTCGGAGAGGATAGAATACATTTTGGGACGAAGTCCAACGAACTCACGTATAGGAATTCCGTCCATCTCATCTTTCATTTTTCCTACAACCTTTTTGTTTACGTTATTGTAAAGAGGGTGATTCACGGGATATCCCGAGAAATCGAAAAGATGGGATGAATTATGAAAGTCTAAGTAGACGTCGTCCGTTTGTATATTATACGTGAGGCTGTCCGTGTCCGTGAAAAGTAACTGAGCCCTGTCACCGTAGGTCTTTCGCATGTACTCGTAATGAAACTCGTACATAGTTAGTTTCGAAAGATCCAAAACGGTGAATCCAGTGTAAATTGGTCTGTTCAAAGTAAGCGACTTCTTCTTCATATGGATACCCACGAGTTCGTTGTGAAAAATCGTAAATTTTTCAAATGCCGGAGAGGACGCTTTCTTGATGGCTCGCTCGGGTGTTTGTACGAGATGAAAATCTATCCGGTTTCTCAAGTTCTCCATCGTTTTACCTTTTATATATTTATATATTAAATTAGATTGCAACATTTTTTCTATTTATGTTGCGGTTTGCTTACCAAAACACGAGTTGTTCAAAAGTTTGAAGAAATCTTTTTCAAAACTATTGGTGGCAAGTTTCCGCTTTTCAGTATTAAAATTTATGAAGGGGCGAAGCCAGGGGCTTTGGTCGAAAGATAGTATACGGTGAACTTTCGTGAGTTTAAGTCCTTTCGATACGTAGTATTTCAAATTGCGATAGTGAACTACGTATCGCTCTTTGTTGTAAAGATTGGGAACTAGTTTAGGTAGGGTGTCTTTCTCCGGAAGGTGTAATCGTTGTAGCATCAGTTTGTAATAAGAAGAAAATTGTTCCGTTTTTATTCTTTGAGATTCGGGTGCGAGAGGGTAACAGTTATGTTCGTGATGAAGTTCAGCGGGATATTCTAAGTCAACCTCCAAAATGAAACCGTAAGGAGACTCGTCTGATAGAGAAAGCACGTGTTTATGAGCGTAGTCGAGGAGGTCTTCGACTGGTACCCAAGCGAATCTACTCGTGGGTAGATAATCGACCATGGCGAAACCATAAAGGTTGTTAACGTCGAGGTACATGATGTAATTACTCTCTTTCTTGGGGTCGTAGGTTTCGGGGATGTACGGGTTATTCGCTTCCGCGAAGCGATGGCTAATCATAGACACCCCTCCTCTAATACCACGTTCTATAAACAAGTGCATATCAATATCGAGAAGTAACTCCAACTTCACTTTGGTCATATGAAGCGCGGACTCCCAGGCAAATCCCGGTCCGGTGTATGCATGCGCGCAATCCAGACCGTAGTATTCTACGCACATAGCGCGGAAACTTTCGAATACGTCGGCGAGTTGAAGGGTATCCGCCTGCACGTATAAATCGTGGAGTTCCCCTGTTAATAAACCACCATTAATTTCACTTTTGTTTTAAAAATCTTCCATAGATAATACCTAGATTTTGGATGTTAAAAATGTCCCACACTTGACGAACATTTTCGTAACTCTCGTCCGATATGTGTTCGTCAGTTAGAGCGTTGAAAAAGGCTTCCTTGGGTGGAAGTTCGACCTCTTGAAACTTCTCGACGTTGCTCATATAGTCGTAGGGATAGGTTAATTTTTTCAGTAAATACGGGACTTGATGAGCGGGATAGAAAGAGTTCAAGATGGGAAATTTTTCTCTACCTCCCATGGCCAAATTAGAAATTAAAGTTTCTAGACTAGCGGGCATAAAACGAATTGAGTCGATGAAACGTAAGCGACCGAAAGTGAAACTGATATACGTTTCACTGTTAGATGGGATACACGAAATGTTCTCATCTTTTTGAAGCCCTATCCTTTGCATTATAAGATGGGCATCATAACTGAAAATTTTATATAGTTTATTATAGTTAATATTTAATGTTAAAACAAGAACATACCGTGACAAATTATGCATTATGACAGGAGTAAACTTTCCTACTCGCAACTTTAAATTACAAGAATTGTGCGCGACTCCACGAAAACGCCCTAGTAATTAATATTATTTAATTTTTATTAATATTTACAGTATATTTATGTTCGTATTACCAGAATAATGGCAATGATCTCTGACTCCCGGATCATCCTGTGTAAGGACGTCCTCACACACGTAACAATGAGTCGCTTTACGACATAACTCTTCCTCGGCTGGACTCAGATCCATAGGAATATTTTCCTTTAATAATTCAGTGATATTGTCTCGCTCCATCAACAAACTTTCGAGAAAAATGTCTATGGCATCGGTTCCCCTATATGTTACAGGCGCATTTGGCTTTCCGTCGGGTCCTATTACGACGTAACTGAAACCGCACGCCACGTGCTCAGAAAGTTTGGTTGTTGATGAGATTGAAGAATCTGGGTAACAAGTCTGGATTTTGTCAATTATAGATTCAAAATCCGCATATATGACGTATGGGACCTAAAAATAAATTTATTAAGACTAAGAACTTATGGAAATTCCAAATGACTTCCTACCTTCTGAAGCCAATCAATTTTTTCAAATTTCAAGATGGGTTTTTTGTGTGGCATTTTAACGAGTTGTGGACTGTGCACGTTACAGTTTTTCACGTGTTCTCTATGATTTCGTTCTGAGTTTCTTCCCGCGAAACGATGTAAACAATAACGGCACACGTAAATTTTTCCGTTATGGTTAGTGAAATGACTTAATAGTCGGCTAATATCAGTAATTAGACAAAAATGTTGCTTTTCTTTTGATTTTAAATAAAGTAGGTCTATTTGTCGATCCTCGGGAGCTTCATTTTCGCTGACGTGGAGAGGAAAAACTTCATTTTCGTAACCAAAAACATTGATAGATAGATTGTTTTTATTTTCAAATCTTTTAAGTTTGAGTGGATTTAATTCAAATGGAAAACAAATGTCGGTGCAGTCTAACTCCGTTTCAAAAGCTACGTATTTATTTTGATCATCGCGATGTGATTTTGGAGGTTGAGGATGTAATTTCGCGAGAATACACCACAAGAAACACTTTTGATCATTAGTTTTAATATTTAAGAGTCCTTTTCCGGGATTATTCAGTTCAGGGGGAAGCTCTATATAGGTACCACCAACCAGTGGCATGTATCTAATAATATCCACTTGAAAAAACAAGATACGATCTATGGTCCATCCACTGCCCATATCTTGAAATTCCTCCATCGCCTGTACCATTTGTTTCACACACGAGTCTATTTGGTTGGGTATTAAATGTGATAGTAAGGAAGTTTGAGTTCGGCTTCGGAAATAGGGTAATGCTTCGACTTCCGATCCGTCGTTCAGTTCGCGAACGTATCTCACACGTAAAAAAATGTTCCACTTTATACCCCGCTTCTTACTTAAATGGTTTTCCAAGTATTTAATTAATGATGATTTTATTTTTTTAATTATTAATTCTGGATCCGTTTCACTCGTTTGCGGGGTATATCGCGAACTCACGATGGCGTCTTCGAGAACCGCGACTTCTTCGAGGTTTTGAAGAAAGTCACCCACCTGGTTGTTGATGGCTAAGTCAGGGTCTATGGGTTGTTGGTGAGATGGTCCTGGCGTGGGGGAAACTGGACAACTCCGATGAATGCGCGAATGCTGAATTAGTCTGTACCTTCTGGCAAAACTGTTATTACAGACATGGCAGACATATTTTGTTTTTCTATGTTGTTCACGAACGTGGCGATTTAAAAGGAACTTGAAAGAAAATTCTCTCGAGCATAAAGGGCATGAAAACATATTGTCTAGTTGATCGTCACGACTGATAATTTGCTACGTCTGAATCAATCTTATATACGTAATGAATACTCTCCCTAATCCTCTCTCTATATATGTGAAAGACTCGACACCCTCTGTGGTCGTGAAATATGATCTGCGATAAAGTGACGCTCCTTGCTACGTTACTGGAAAAGCTTTAAACACCCTGATCAAAGACTAAAAAATAGGGAAGATGAATGAAAAAAAAAAAACCATTCCAGCTTTTAGACAATTATCTAAAAATTTCTATGTAATAAAGAGATTTTCTAACTGAACTATTTTTATTTAGTAATATGCCTATGGAATTATGATAAAACATTGTTTCAGTGTGTTTAAAGAAATTTTATTTATTAATGTTATTTTTGTTTCTTTGTTTGTTTGTTTACATTTCAAAATTATCGAACTCGCCAGCTAAAGTTTTTTGGCAAATTTGCTCTAACGCAAGTAATTTTTCCAAATCATCGTTATAAATATTTTTTTTCAAAGTTTTTTTCTTTGCTTGCTTTTCTGTTGACGTGGCACATCTCTTTTTTCCCTTTTTAGAGGGAACGTCTACTGTTACGGTCTGGGGCGGGATGGCCGGAGATAGTGATGAAGTCGTTGCTGCCGTGGTTGATGGTGTACTTCTTGGTTCCGTCATTGGTGATGATACGGGAGCCAAAATAGATACGGTGGTGGGTATAGGCTGTTGCGAAGTTCCCTTTTTAGAGGGAAAGTCTACTGTTACGGTCTGGGGCGGGATGGCCGGAGATAGTGATGAAGTCGTTGCTGCCGAGGTTGATGGTGTACTTCTTGGTTCCGTCATTGGTGATGATACGGGAGCCAAAATAGATACGGTGGTGGGTATAGGCTGTTGTGAAGTTGGGTGAAAAGCGTTTAAAAACATGGAGGCAAGATGGTCTTCTTCCTCGGTTACTGCCGGGTCTAGCTTCTCCACCTTGGAAATTAAATGAATGAATACACTAGATTGGATTTATTTTTTTCTTAAAATCATACCTTAATAAGTTGGGTTAAGCCACCCAATGACTTCTTTATCTTCCCAATGTTTGGGTGGTAGCAAAGCGAGACTTTGATGGCGCAAGATTCGGGAATAGATTGAATATTAACCCAAAATCCATTATGATACTTCCGAACAATAACCTCGAAGGTTCTGAACGATAAAGCGGGTAGATCTGGGCGTCCAGGTATTTCTCCCAAGGCCGCTGTATACTTTAGTATGGTAACAATCTTGTTTTTATCGAGGGATGTCATGGTAGACTTTAGAGTTGGTTGTGAATATTATTTTCTCGAGTTGGTCTTTTATATTATTCGAAAAATTGGAATTTGTATTGTTTAATATCACACACGAGCTTTGGACGTTAACTTATTAATATGTTTGTAATGGTAATAAGAACTGATCATTTACGTCAGTGATGACCTAAAGGTCAATCGGTCTAGACATTTTCACGGTATTTAAAAATATATAATTAGATACCGAATCAATTTTAAGTGGTTTTGGGGTTAGGATTAGAAACTTTGAAGGATTTTGTTGTCATAGGTGTTTTATAAAAATATCTTCTTTCATCATGTACGTCATAGGTGTTTTATAACAATATATTGTTTCATCATGTACGTCATAGTGACGAATTTTAAATTGATTTTCGGCATATTGAAATTAAAGTATTAGAATCAGATTAAGTTGTTGAGGCACTTTGTAATAAAACCCCTACTTCCATTCCGACAATAGGTTTACGTATTAATTCCTATCTAGAAAGTCCATGTTGTGATATATGAAAAACATATTTGGTTTAAATCAAAATACTTTTATTCGCAAGATAAATATTACACATTCCATAGTTTCATTTGGTTCGCTTTGAATAATGCGCAGTTTTTATTATCAGAGTGATATTTACACTCTATTGAACAGAGATTCGACAAGTCTTTGTACTTGGGGCACCCTAATTCTTCGACGTTTATTATTGTTTTTCCAAAAAGTTCAGAAAGATATACTTGTTTTTCTAGCCCCTTAGTGTAAAGGATTGGTGCTTTCTTCGATATGGACGCGACGATTCCAGATAATTCGTCCAATTCGTATTCACCCTCGTCCCATAGCATCCCGCAAATATGTCTGGAGATCCAGGAGTTTATAGCCTTGTCTTTCACGTTTAACTCGTTGTAGGGGAAAGGTGACCTAAATGTGTAAACACCACTTTCACCCGTTTTAATAACGAGAAACGCCAATTCTTTAAGGACGTATTCGTTGTTGGCTCTCATAAAGTTTGCTTCAACTATGCAGGAGTTTCCTTCCAACCTTAATTTTATAACATACATTTGTAACGACTGCCTCAGAAAAACTTTAATACGATAATCGCTTACATTTTTAGTTGTTTTCCGAGATGTGTTCCAAACCAGATACGAATTAGGAATGAAATTAAATAAGTAGCATCACTCATTATATAATAATTCGTTTTAAAAATCATAGCTTATAGATATACTGTATATCTTCCTTGAAAACATGGAGTATATACCTATCGTAATATTCCATAGGGTATATCCCTCATCCATGGCTGATGTTTCTTCTATCACCCTGTACGTATACCCAACTATCCCCATCTCTTATATCTAACCGTACGCGATTTGTTCAAAGACCGTCAAAATTAGCTTAATTTTCTTCTCTCCTATAATCCGATGTATCAAATTAAAAAAAACACCACCGCCGCAGACAAATGCACGCATAAACAATTTATGAAATTCCAAGCCTCGAGTTCTCTCTTCGTAACGAAACTAGAGCTCGCTCTCTCCTTGCCTTCCAAGAGAGACGATTCAGACAAAAAAAAGACGAGATTATACACCCAACGTTGTTACGAACCCGTCCCGCTCTGTTCTCTTTTTACCGTGAAACTTACGTACTCTCCGTGCCGTCCAAGGTGCACAAAAAAGCCGCTTAAGAAAAATTCGAGACCGTCGAATTTTCATACCCAATGTTAATTTTCCCATAGGGTATCATACCCCATGTTATCTCTATGGAAAATTCATACCCATCCCGTTCTCTCATTTATATACTACTTTTCTTGCTTAAATTTAAGGGGTCATCCGTCAAACACTCTAATCATAACATTTCTATCAAAATGTCATAGATGTTACATTTTCGACTCAAAATGATAAAAAATGTTACATTTTCGACTCAAAATGATAAAAAATGTTGCATTTTCGACTCAGAATGATAAAAAATGTTACATTTTGGACTCAAAATGATAAAAATTGTTACATTTTCGAACTTAAAAGGTCAAAAAAGTTACATTTTCGACCTCAAAATGTCACAGAAGTTACATTTTTGACTCAAAATGTCACAGAAGTTACATTTTTGACTCAAAATGTCATAGAAGTTACATTTTCGACTCAAAACGTAACAGAAGTTACATTTTCCACTCAAAATTAATTTCGCAACTTCGTTTACTATTAGTAAAGCTTCTTTAGATTTGCGGCCATTTTGTGACCGTTGTAATTAAGTTTAATTTTACAGCCCCTGTGCGTAGATATAGGGCCATTTTGTGACCAGTACCCCTTGCTGCTCGACTATATAGTCAGACATAACGTTAATAATTATTAACTCGAGCCATAAAACAATCAGGGATATTAAGCGCGACCTAAATAAGAAAAAAACAAAAACAAAAGGACAATTTACTATCGTTATCTCCGTGAATAGCCACTGCAATTTTTCCTTGTAAAAAACCCCAAAAAGCAAAAACAGTACCCCTTTCAAGGCATCCAGCAGAAGAAAAAAAATCCCATATACGATATAAATAGCGTTATACGTTTGTGCATCCTTGGTTAGAGACGGAAGTACTGAACCACTGATATCGAAGGAGCAAAAAATAAACAAAGAAAAGAATGCCTTTTTGAAGTCTATTAAGATAACGAGTGGGGGGGAGGAGGAGGAGGGGGTGTACTGAAACATCTGTTACTTATACGTTATGTCTCGAAACATTACGCCTATCTTTACTTATCCATATATGAAAACTAAAAGAGAAAATCTAACCGAGAAAGAAAAATAATTTTTTTTTCTTTTTTTTTTTTAACTTTTGTCGTATTTTCGGTTTCGGTTTATCTTAACGATTACACAGATATTTCACAAAAAACGTCAGAAGTTTATTTATTGAAGTAAAACATAATTGATGACAGGAATGTGAAGCCGTAACCCCCATCTCCCAGCATCCTCTTTGGGCGTTTAGGTGGGGTAGGGAATCGTAAATATCGCCCCCTCTGTCTTAAAAATAGAAGCTAGTTCTTATAGAAATACAATGCCGCTACGCGGCAGCACTTAACAATCGCCTACCAAAGGGTACATGGTACAGTGGCAGAGTTTTGGTGCCGCATCCGCATGTCGCCCATCATAATTTCTGCTACATCTTACCTATTTTCTCCCAGGAGTATGTACTCATGCATAACAAACCTAACATATCCTAATCCTAGCACATTATGAATACTATAGAGAGCTTTCAGTTGGAGGAGGAGCTGAGTCTCGTGACGTAACTTACGCTGCCATATTGGTGGGTCTAAAGCATGCAGGAATGAAGCTGAGACCACCCAATATGGCTGGCTACCAGAACAGCGGTAAGACTTGGAAGGGCGTGACGTACTACTTACTATCCCATCTGAAAGCTCTCTATGGGGGGTCATGGGTTGCCTGCCGTCTTATCTTCACAACAAGACTGACTCAATACCGTAAAAACCTGAAAAAGTTGGAAACCATTTCAATTTAGCTTTTGTAGTAAGTATATACTTCGGATAATGAACATCTTGAAGTAAATACTGAAGAAATTGGTCTTTGGTCTACTTAGGTTTTAGCCACGATACATATTTGTCTTAAGGGATTATGGGTTTGCGGCGAAACGTTTGATATAACCGCGGGGTTGCGTTGGGTTGGGAAGGGGGTGACGATTGTTAAGTGTATTGTCCTAAGAAGATACGAGAGGTCTTTTCATTGTGTTATGGCGTATAAAATAATCTACTTCGGTGTTATTGCTGACGGCGCAACATGTTGTCATCAGAAGGAAAGGGTCGGGGAAATCTAAAAGGTTTTGCCATATACAGGGTGTTTCTGAAAGGTCCATCAATAATGAAAGGGCGTGTTTATTGGGCCATTTTGAGTCGAAAATGTTCAATGGCATTTTTCCGTCCGGGCCACTGTTTTCAAGTTATGATTGGAGTAATTTACGGATGAACCCTTAAATTTAATTAAGAAATTTTAAGACAGCGCTAATTTAATGAAGGGGTCATCCCTAAAATATTCAAATCATAACTCGAAAACCGTGGCTCGGACGGCAAAATGTCATAGAACATTTTCGACTCAAAATGGCCCAATAAATACGCCCTTTCATTATTGATGGACTTTTCACAAACACCCTGTAGATAAAAGGGGAAAATACATACTAGCTTGCTATATTCCTAGAAAATCGCTAGACGAAATAAACCACAGTCATTTTACCGATAAGAGCTCTCGGCGAATTACTCGCTGCTACCCCTCCCTCTCTGATGTAACTCTTATGTTGTCTCGTAAAAATATAATACTAGACATAGTATATATAGCAAGTTAAAATTAGCTAAGCCTTTGTGTTTTTGAATTTTTGAAATTAAATTCGAATTCGCGCCCTTTAACAATGTAACGTGCTTTGATATTAATACTTTTAAATATTCGTTTTTAAACAAAAGTTGTTTTCTTGAATTTTGAAATTATTTTAGCACAATGTCTCGTGCTTTTATACGTTTAAATATTAATTTTAAGGCTTTGCTTTTGAATTTTGAATTTTGAAAATAGATTTCGCGTGCTTTATCAATTGTTAAAGTTAAATCACGTGCGTGGATAGTGAATATACTGTCGGTTGCACGTGAGTATAAGAACACGTGCATTTTCAGAAAACATTCTCGAGAATCGCGAAAAGTAATAAAAATTATCGGTATATAAAATTAAATACGAGTTGTGATAGATTATTTCTTCTTTTTTTATATAATTTGAGAAATAGAAGAAAAAAAAAAAAAATAAGGAGAATTTTCGACCCGGAATGAAAGAGGGCCGATAAAAAATCTTAACGAATCTTCTAAGATATCTTGGGAATTAATCCTTAAGAAACGTTATTAAATCCCTTTGACCCTTTCGGTAGTATCGTCTTATCTGATTTAAGAAGAAGAAATCCGAAACGCTTTTCTCTCTCTCTCGGACCTTCTTTAATTTTCTTTCTCTTTTTCTTCTTCTTCATTCTTCGGCCCTTTTATCCTCGTGGAAGATTTTTCGTCCCCAGCTTTCTTTGATATCTCAAAGAAGAAACGGCGGCTTTTCAGCCATCTTGATTAGAAGAAAACTCTCGGCCATTCTCATAGTTGCAGATCCTTTGTTAAAAAATATATATATATCTCCTTTCCGTTTATTTTAAATCCATTGGAAGTCGGAAATAATCTACGCATATAGTTTTGGGGTTGGATACTTCTAACCGCGATGTTTTTTATTAGTTTTTTCAGTGTTAATAATGGTACGGAAGTTTCGAAAACTTGTCCTAACCCTTTATAGATGAAATCTTCACATTTCATTGTATCAAATCAATTCTATCGGTTCTCAAATATGGCAGGAGAAAAGTTTTAATAAGAAAGAATAAAGGTAATCTTAAAGGGATACTCCGGGCTAGAATTTTTTCTTTTTTAATAAGAAATATCATTAATTGGAACCATGTTTTTATCTACAATATTAAAGAAGATACACTGCAATAAGGCTCCGTACTGGATGGCACTACGCGTTAGGCTTTCCCACCAAGCACTCACTGGGAGTACCACTATTGGACAAACGAACACGTCAGGTGGTACTAGGCATCTAATAGGGAAACTTCCCAGTACTTCGCGGAGAAGCCTAACGCGTAGTGCCATCCATTACGGAAACTTAATTGCTTGTATCTTCTTTAATATTGTAGATATAAACATGGTTCCAATTAATGATATTCATTATTTTATACCCTCTTTCGATTAAAAATAAACAATTCTAGTCCGACGTATCTCTTTAACGTTTTATAGGCAAATTATCGTATCTAGGTAAAGTTGAATCTACATTGACTTTTAGTTGTCTTTTCTACTCAGTTTAAGAGTTACTGCATTCTTGTTTTTAAGTTTTCGATAGCGTTGTTAATTTAACTTCTTCTAAACTCAAGTAAAAAAAATTTGTTTTTCTTACTGGGGGTGTTAACTAGATTTAACCAAAACTGTTAAGGTATGCCAGTTTATTTCAGAATTTAATTTATTTTTTAATCGAATAAAGTTTCGGGGAAGAAAAAAAATAGAATCAAGAAAAAAGGTTCATAGCTACGTCATTGCGGAAATATTTCACAAAAACCTTAAGCCAATTGATTTTATCTAGAAGTTCAAAGGGATAGAGAAAGAGAGAAATAAAAAACATCAAATGATGAAAATATTCTGATTAAATTGGTTTAGCTGTGGTTTCTTTTTTTATTTTATTACCTTATCGTATGAATTAATAATCTTTCTCAGATGAATATATTCAACTCCCTTAACCTGCATGGTAGTACAAACTCTGTTATAATATTTATTAATGAAAATTAAAAAAAAAATAATGGATCATGAAAAGCAAAAATATTTGGGATGAGATGAGACGTTAGAGGCAGGTGTGGGATGAATGGCATTCACCAAAAAAAAAAACAAGAATTCCTTTCTCAGAACCACCAGGCGAAAGATATTAAAAGAACTATAGAAGTTCCTAATTCATCAATTGAAGTAAAAGTATTTACTTTTTCCGTTTGTTTTTTCTTATATTTAACTAAGGTATTTTTGTACGTTTACTTCAAGGAAGAGTATTATCAACTTCTGATCAAATATAGTTCCTTAAAGATAAATGAATTCTCGTTTTGTCAGTGCATGTTAGAGAAAAAAAAAATAAACAAATAAATAAATATAGAAGGACAGAAAAAGCGTTCCTCTAGATCATCGTCACGAGACCAGAATGCATTTCGCGGCGTTGAAAATATTATTATTTTATTTTTGTCCTTCATCAAACGTTCTATTCAATGATGCACCACTCACTTTAATTTGATTTACGATTATCAATTATTTTAATTATAATAAATTATCCGTTTCATCCATCAATTCAAAACCATATGCCAATTTATTATTTACAAAACAATATTTTTTGTCAAACATTCTATTCAATGATGCACCACTCACTTTAATTTACGAATATCAATTCTTTTAATTATTTTAATTATAATAAATTATCCGTTTAAAGACATTAGTATCGTCCATCAAAACCATATGTTCTCATTTATTATTTAGAAAACAATAGTGGATTGAATTTGGCCCGTGAATAATTATCGCCAAATTAATTGTTGATTAAGTATCGTCAAATTTTTGGCCCCTCCCCCCGTGCCCGTCTGCTAATTTTGATGAGAGGTACAGTATTACCCCCCAACGCCTTTAATTTAAACCGATCACGTCAAAGTAGGTCAAAGGGTATTAATCGCCCTTAGCTATTCCTTTAATAGATCATTGAATAAATGAGGCAATGCCCTCTTCTCTTATCCCCTTCAAGGCTTCAGACAAAAGGTATAAATGAACGCGGCGGCCTCTCACTCTCTATACCGTATTTTAAATATTCTTTACCCTATTTCGTTTCGTTTCGTACGCGATTTAACGTTTAATAAAGGAATAACGGGGTTATTTAGTTATTTATTTTACTTCTGAAAGGCCTTGACAGTATTAATAATTTAATATCGAATATATATCGGCGTTGAATAATGTATCGAGGCAAGCAAGCTCCAGTTTCAAATTTTCGACACCTGAGCTCTCTTAGTAATTAACTCGGTAAAATTTTCAATAAACACTTTCCGGAGGATATGTACTACCTTAATTAAGAGGACGTTCATTATTAAAAATATCAAATTTAAAAAGTTCCCAATTAAATTCTTAAAACCTGTTTTGGGGATTTTTGAGCGTATGCGGGTGGAGATGACATTCAGGGGAAAATGGTACCGTGTTAATCCTATGGCCCCTGTAGAAATGTTTACTCTTCTGCACATCAGTGTCCAGGGTAATGCAGCCTTCTTCAATTTAATTTATTTAGAATAAAAAATAATGCTACAAATGAAGCATTTTAATTATACTATTAGTAATTAATTTAAATAAATATGGTTTTCTAACCTTGATAACAAACTTACCAGCATTCATTTGGCTCTGAAAATTAAGATTATTATTTCGTTAGCTATCCAATATTGTATGGTTTTTTTGTTTGTTGGGAAAGGCGAAGGGGGGTGGGTGGGTGTGTATAAGAGCATCAGCTGTGTGTTTCTATCCATTGATCTCTTTCGGACTCTGTATTTTTTATTTACGTTGAGCGGAATTGTTCGCCATCTCCAAAGCTTCCCGAGATTAAACAGGCAATCTTTGTTTTTAAAACCATCGTCCTCTCTCTCCTTTCCTTTCAGGAGTATATATCCCCCTCTTTATTTTTCTTTCTCTCAAGATGATTCCAGTTCATACGGTTTTTCCACCGCCATTCTGTGTGATTATATCCCCGTACTTTTTGGGTGACGTGAAATCCCCAATTTTGATTGCTTTTTTCTTGTAGAATGTTTTTTTTCTTCCTTTTTTTGTACTTACCTTGTTTTTGTTTTGGGGGTTCATACAGCTTTTTGGGGAGTTCTCATATATGAGCCCGCGTGAAATATACGATACGAGGTGTGAAAAACTTACCTTTTATTTTATTGAATTTTATAAGAAAAAAATTCTTGGGAGTTTTTTAACGATGATTCCAATTAAAGACATTTTTTGTGTGATTTTTTCACCCACGCACTCTCTACTTTTTTTCAGTTTTTATTAATTTTATCCGCGCTATACGTTAACGCACTAACCTTCAAGCGATCCAGTTCAATTTAATTCTGTTTTTAAAATATTTTTAATAGCCGTTACTGAACGGAGTATTATAAATTTTTCAATCAAGTATAAGTGTTATAGATATTTCCTTTTTAATATTTATTATTACACGCTATATTCTTTACTTTAAAAGCGATAAGGATATTATATTTCAAATAAAATTTTGTTTAAATAATTTATTTTTGTCCTTAAAAGTTTCAGTTTTCCACTTTCTTAATTATGAAAGTTAACTAACGAAAGACTTTTCTTTATTATATACGAAAATTCGATAAAGGTGTGCTTAATAACTTGGAAAACTTTTAAAATGTTAACTTATACAGTTACTTAATGAGTCGTGTAAAATTTCTCCCCTATATCTTTAATTATTTCCTTTAAATGTACCGTGGAAACACGAGATAACCCTTAAATTTAAATATAAATATTAATAATTATTACTTATTGTATAACGCATGCACTCCAGAGCTTCCCCAAGTTCAGACGGATCTCAATCAGTCCCAAATCTATTGACTCAATGTATTTCCATTCCATTTTCTCTCATCTGAAAGGTTGAGTACCTCCAATTCACTAACGACTTCCAGAATTATAAGGTATCCCTATCGGGAAGCTGAGGAGCAAAATGAGAGGATAGGGGATGAGATCTTCTAAAGGCTGATGTATACCCGGTTTGGCGTCGGTAATAACGTAGTTTCGAAAATAGCGGATTGCCCGTAAAGGAGGGAGACGTGCTCAATTGGTGATTGAGCAATTGACGTAAAAAAACCCCCTAAGATTGGGTAGGGAGAAGAGAGAAACTATAGGGAAGCTCAGGAAGAGATTCAAGCGGTGAATTCTCAACTTACAGCCCGGGCTAACAAGTCCTCTCCTATTCAGAATGTTCAGAAATTTCCGCGGAAAATCTCGATCTACCCAACCGGATGTTGTATCAGATGAGATGGCTTTTAGGGCTAATGATGGTAGAGGTTGTCTGTGGTACCGTAAAATATTAATCGGGGTCAGATTCGGGGTCAAGGTATCCCTTAAAAAATAAAAACAAGTCGGGGATGGTGAACTTTGGTCTTTGTTAAATACTATAGTCTGTTTAATTGTTATCCTCTCTGCATTTTTAGGGTTCATACGAACAGGGAAAACCTGGAAATATCAGGGAAATTGGTGTAGAGGAAAAAAATCAGGGAAATATCAGGGAAAATTAAAATTACTTCGAAAAATCTAACCCCTTACTACATATTACATCTTAGGTACCGGAGTCGGGGTCAAGGGATAATGACCGGGATCCCTGGTTTTTTGGGTCGGGATCCCAGTAACAAACACTAAAAGAAAGCCTTAAAACCAATATTACCACTTAAAATAATCCTCAATAATCTAATCTACTATACCCTAGCTACTAAAAGAACGCAAAAAATTTGGGGAAAAGCGGCGGGAAAGGAAAAACTTGGAAAGTGGGGAGTTTCATATGGAAATAGTCAACTCAGCGGAAATTTTAAGAGAGATTTTTTCTTCTCTCTTTCCGTCTTAGGGCTAGTAGCTATGGCTTCGTTTTTAATATCGTATTTTTATCAACGCTGATATCTTTCTTTTTTTTTTTTTTTTGGAGAGTGGATGGAAGAGATCCAGGGATTTACTCGTTAATGAGATCGGCTTTGCTTCCCTCGTTTCTTAAAAGGAATTTGAAAAAATAAAGAAATTATCACTTGGAAACTATTCGAGAGAAAAATCTTTGGAAAAATTCTACACCTACTACTAGGGTATCCTTTTTATTCTTGGATATTTTATTATAATTACCCCTAGGTGAATTTAGAAAGGATATTATTTAAGTTAAATTTCTGTTACATAATAACTAATTAATTATTCATTTAAAATTCTGTTACATAATAACTAATTAATTATTCATTTAAAATTCTGTTACATAATAGCTAATTAATTATTCATTTAAAATTCTGTTACATAATAGCTAATTAATTATTCATTTAAAATTCTGTTACATAATAGCTAAATAATTATTCATTTAAAATTCTGTTACATAATAACAAATTAATTATTCATTTAAAATTCTGTTACATAATAACTAATTAATTATTCATTTAAAATTATCGTTAAGCCCTTATTTGTTTTTAATTTTGAAACTTATGGCGCCATTATGATTCTCGAGCTTTAAAAGATTTGTACCTCGAGAAATTAATATCATATGCTCGGTTTCAATCTCGCATTTCCCGCGCTTAGGCAATCTTTAGGCCTAAATGCCACGTGGAGAAAGCGGACTTTTATTATTTCGAATACAAAGTTTCAGTTTAGAAATTCGAACAAAACTCTTGAACTAATTAATTGATGAAAATGAATTGCGTTAATAAGAACCATACGTAATTAGATTTTTACGACGACAATTTATTTTTTTTTTCTTTTTGGGGGGGGGGGGTTTGGAACGTAGCTATAAAACTTTCTAATTAGGAAGAAGAAGTAGTAGCAGACGATTTGGCGCGAACATTTCTTACACAACGTTAATTTTTTACGACCGATGCAATAAAATTTTCCATTTTTTCTTCTTCTTTACTCGAATTTCACAACATGTACTGCTCGCGAAGATTTCTAGGTAATTTGGGCCCTCGCCCTTGATTAAATCTAGCGTAATTTTATGTCGTTAATTTTTTAATATCAGATAACTTACCTATAATAGAATTCATCCTTGAAAAGGGGTAAATATTACCGTCGAAAATGGTTAATTCTATGTTAAATTCTACTTCATTTCAAGTATACCATTACTAATTTTTTCTAGAAAAAAACTTATTAACTTAAAGTGCTCCTAAAATGAGATATACCCTGATTTCAATAATAACGACCATCTAAATTTAAAATTAAAAAAATATGTAGGTATATTCAAATTTCTTAGGCACGTACTAAAATTAAATTTAATACCTTAAAATCCCAGGTTTAATTTTATGTCAACACTTAAATTTAATATAATTAAGTGAATTTTACACCTTTAAAGGTATGATAAAGTGGATATGAATGTAGGACATAATCCCCCCTGGACATAATCCCCCGGACATAATCCCCCCATTAGAGAAGAAAAGGACATAATCCCCTCAGGTAGGAGACAAAATCCCCGGACAATTTCCCCCGAATGGATGATGAAGACAAAATACCCCCAGCCCTAGGACAAATTCCCCCCAGCCCCAAGACAAATTCCCCCAGCCCCAGGACAATTCCCCCCAACAAATGTAAAAATAACATTTTGGAAAAGGCATACCCTTGTTGTCGCTAATATATTTTGGAAAAGGTGGCAGCTAATAATAGGAGAATATTTTGGAAAAGGTGGCAGCTAATTAATAGGAGAATATTTTGGAAAAGGTGGCAGCTAATTAATAGGAGAATATTTTGGAAAAGGTGCCAGCTAATTAATAGGAGAATATTTTGGAAAAAGTGCCAGCTAAATAATAGGAGAATATTTTGGAAAAGGTGCCAGCTAATAGGAGAATATTTTGGAAAAGGTGCCAGCTGAAAATTGGGAAAGGAGAATTTAAGTTTAGGAGAATATTTTGGAAAAGGTGCCAGCTAATTAATAGGAGAATATTTGGAAAAAGTGCCAGCTAATTAATAGGAGAATATTTTGGAAAAGGTGCCAGCTAATTAATAGGAGAATATTTTGGAAAAGGTGCCAGCTAATTAATAGGAGAATATTTTGGAAAAGGTGCCAGCTAATTAATAAGAGAATATTTTGGAAAAGGTGCCAGCTAATTAATAGGAGAATATTTTGGAAAAGGTGCCAGCTAATTAATAGGAAATATTTTGGAAAAGGTGCCAGCTATTAATTAACTACGCCACCAGATCGCTGAGGCTTCCAGTGTTTTAGATAATGTTGATATTGAATTTTTTATTGTCGGGGGATTATGACCGGGGAATTTGTCTAGAGCGTGGGGGATTTTGTCTAGAGGGTGGGTAGATTTTGTCTAGAGGGTGGGGGATTTTTGTCTAGAGGGTGGGGGGATTTTGTCTAGAGGGTGGGGGGATTTGTACTCTTAACTACGATGGGGGGGAAATGACCGGGGGATTTTGTCTTGAGAGAGGGGGGATTTTGTACGTTATTAAAAATGGGGGGATTATGACCGGGGGTCTTTTGTCTTGGGGGTATTTAGTCCGTATACCCTCTGGAATAACCAGGGTTACGAGCCTCCAAAATTTAGTCTAATGCATTTCCTATGGAGGGGTTTGTTTCTTTACGTTTTACTTGAGTACTCGGCCCCTGTTTGTCGTAGCCTACGTTTTTAGTATGGTTAGATGGGGGACAAATTGGGCTATAACATACTCAAAGGACATCCCCGTATCTCTACTAGAACCAGAGTTACGAGCCTCCAAAGTTGGGTCTAATGCTATTCCTATGGAAGGGGTTGTTTTTGTTTACTTTTTCCTTAATTTCTCGGCCCTGATTTCTCGGTCACCCATAATAACATATCTGTAGTGTAGTGGTTAACACATCGCCTCACTCCCGGATGGCTACAGGTTTGAAAACCGCGAAGTTTTTTTTTTTCTTGGGATATGTAAAGACCTTTATAATTATCCGAACATTTATGTCAAGGTCACATTATTTACATCCCCGTATCTCTGGTAGAACCAGGGTTACGAGCCTCCAAAGTTGGGTCAAATGCTTTTCCTATGGAGGGGTTGTTTGTTTACGTTTTGCTTAATTACTTGGCCCCTGTTTTTCGTAGCCCAAAGTTTTTAGTATGGTTAGATGGGGGACAAATTGGGCTATAACATACTCAAAGGACATCCCCGTATTTCTACTAGAACCAGAGTTACGAGCCTCCAAAGTTGGGTCAAATGCTTTTCCTATGGAGGGGTGTTTTGTTTACGTTTGCTTATTACTTGGCCCCTGTTTGTCGTAGCCCAAAGTTTTTAGTATGGTTAGATGGGGGACAAATTGCACTATAACATACTCAAAGGACATCCCCGTATCTCTACTAGAACCAGAGTTACGAGCCACCAAAGTTGGGTCTAATGCATTTCCTATGGAGGGGTTTGTTTGTTCACGTTTTCCTTAAATATTTGCCTGTATTTTCGATCAAAAATAAAACATATCTGTAGTGCAGTGGTTATCACATCCGCCTCACTCCCGGAAGTCTACAGGTTCGAAACTGCGAAATTTTTTTTTGCTTGGGATATGTAAAGACCCTTATAATTATCCGAACATTTGTGTCAAGGTCACATTATTTACATCCCCGTATCTCTACTAGACCCAGAGTTACGAGGCTGCAAAGTTGGTTCTAATTCAATTCCTATGGAGGGTTTGTTTGTTTACTTTTGCTTAATTACTTGGCCGCTGTTTGTCGCAGCCCAAAATCTTTAGTATAGTTAGATGGGGGACAAATTAACTATAACATACTCAAAGGACATCAACGTATCTCTACTAGAACCAAAGTTACGAGCCTCCAAAATTGGTCAAATGCTTTTCCTATGGAGGGGTTGTTTGTTTACGTTTTTGCTTAATTACTTGGCCCCATGTTTGTCGTAGCCCTACGTTTTTAGTATCGTTAGATGGGGGACAAATTGCACTATAACATACTCAAAGGACATCCCCGTATCTCTAGTAGAACAGAGTTACGAGCCTCCAAAATTGGGTC
>JAEQBA010002094.1:73197-100466 GCA_019434445.1 Phalangium opilio | reverse complement strand
TTAACGTTAATGACTCTCTTCTTAAATCGCAAAGTGTGTCAACAGAGGGAGAAACTGATGTTAATAGAACTCCATCGCAGAAATTTAGTGGTCCTGAATTGAATGTTTGAAGTCGAAAACATTTGGATCTTTCTCTTGACGCAAATGTCGAAAGCGATTCACTAGAAAGAGTCTTAGAAAACGGTCTTGATGATAACCAGTCCGAAATCGCCTTGACAGATGCAAAGAAAACTGATAATAGTCAACATAAAACTGTGGAACTGTTTATCGGTTCAAGGTCACTGAGTGTGCCAGTGTGTGTTTCCTAAACTTGAGCGTAACCGAAATGAACTATCAGAATTGAATTCTGTCTCTATTCATATTGATGTACCCGAAGTTCCGATTCAATTGAAAATAATATTTCGGTGTCCAACTCGGAGACATTAGAAGGTGTCGCTCCAAAGATTCCAGAAGGTAAAACCTCATCGCCTCGTTCAGAAATTGCAGGTAGTCATTTTATGCTTTTATAGTCTTGAGTACCTAGATTGAGAAGTCATATTTACGACTTCACGGTATAAAGCCTAATAGCGTATTCCATTTATCTGCTCGGAGGTCGCTAAACAATTCTAATGTATTTTTATCATATTCCGAAAATCACGAATGACGGAGACACGAACTCCTTGCTCTTATTCCGCTTTAAGCTAATCTTGTAAATCTATGTATTCCTGTCGATACTAATTATAAGTGATATACGTCTTTATGCTTATAGTTTTATATATTTATAATCGTTAGGGTAAGGTTACGGAAACTGTCTAACCTCGACATGCTAGACGTAGACAAATGTTCGTGCATCTGTTCTTATCCTGCTCTTTAATGATTCATAACATTATGAACCTCCTATTTTTGTAATTAATCCGGTCCTACATACTTCATCATAACATATTGGTTTCATCGCTTAGTAAGTTCTAATGAACGTATCTTAAAACGATTTAACGAAAATTAATTTGAGAGCAAAGAAAGGATGAGTACAACCTTTCGGGTTTCGAGCCAAGGTTTTTCAAAGTTCGCTTGAATGATATGTATTTTTGATACAAATTATATTTTACTAAGTATAAGTATAATGTTTTAAATGATGTTTGTGGTTTTTATATTTTCTGTAGGGACATTCAAGAAGAAAAGTACATCGGGGTTCAAAAATTTAACTGAATATAAAAGGGCTCTACAACGTCGCATTAGAAAGGGTAACGAAGAAAAACGCTTCAAATGTGATCAGTGTGACAATGCATTTACGCGGAAGAGTAATTTGATCGCGCATCAACGCCTTCACAGTGGTGAAAAACCCTTCGTATGTGACCAGTGTGACTTTTCAAGTTCGCGGAAGTATGATTTGATCGTACATAAACGCGTTCATAGCGGTGAAAAACCGTTCAAATGTGATCAGTGTGGCTATGGATTCACGCAGAAGAGTTCTTTGAACACTCATCAACGCATTCACAGTGGTGAAAAACCCTTCGTATGTGACCAGTGTAGCTTTGCGTGTTCGCGGAAAAGAGTTTTGATCGCACATCAACACGTTCACAGTGGTGAAAAACCCTTCAAATGTGATCAGTGTGGCTATGGATTCACGCAGAAATCTTCTTTGATAAACATCAACGCCTTCACAGTGGTGAAAAACCCTTCAAATGTGAACAGTGCGAATATGCCAGCCCGGACAAGGGTTCTTTGAACAGACATGAACATATTCACAGTGGTGAAAAACCCTTCATATGTTACCAGTGTAACTTTGCAAGTTCGCGGAAGGGCAATTTGTTAAGACATCAACTCGTTCACAGTGATGAAAAACCCTTCAAATGTGAGCAGTGCGAATATGCCAGCACGGACAAGAGTTCTTTGATCAGACATGAAAATATTCACAGTGGTGAAAAACCATTCAAATGTGATCAGTGTGAATATAAATGTACGCATCACAGTGTTGAAAAACCCTTCAAATGTGATCAGTGTGAATATAAATGTACGCATCACAGTGTTGAAAAACCCTTCAAATGTGATCAGTGTGAATATAAATGTACGCACAAGAGTAGTTTGATCAGACACGAACGCATTCACAGTGGTGAGAAGCCCTTCAAATGCGATCGGTGTGACTATGCATTTACGCAGAATTGTCATTTGACTGTACATAAACGTAAAAGACACATGTATGAATAGATGTATTTACATTTTAAATTTGTTGGACAAAAACCATATTTGCTAGTCTTCTGTAATGAATGGGCCGAAACTGTGTATGTAACAATCCATTAGATTTCACCATTCTAAATTGTATTAACGGAAGCGCCGCTCATTTTTAAAGAAAAGACTCTTGGGGCACTATATCCAGTTGTAACACCGCCATTTCAGAAGTAGTTTACTAATTTTACATTAAATGTAGTGAAATTCACATAGAGGATGCTAAAATAAACAATAATAAATTTTGGGTACATTTTCGAATTGTTCCAAACGTTTGAGCTTTTTTTCTTTCGAACTATTCTTCTTCCTCGGAACTTTCATTGCCGCTTAAAAACTATCAATATAATTAATTTTTTAACTGTGGTTACTTACCTTGAACGTAATTTACCATTTTTCAAAATTGCCGTAATTTTTGAACCCTAGTCCTGGATCTTCATTTGCGTCTTTAATTACTTTAACCAAAAGTAAATAGGTATCAATTTTATAATCTATTTACTTTTGCTTTAACTTCGCAAGTTCGTCATCAGCTTTCCACAACAGAGACAGGAAAATTTTCGAATTATAAACTTGTTTTTCCTATACTTAGTAGTTGTAGAGGTTTAAATGACTGAATTTTACTTTTTTATAATATTGTAACGTATCAATATCATGCATTCTGTATATTGTCTCAGTGATCAAATTTTAATCTAAATATATTTTTGAAAGTTGTTTGAATTTTTCTCCTTTACGAATATGACCAAGCCGCCTTGTTTAAATCGGTAACACTATGGGGAAGTTTTAGAAGTGGTTTGATTGAGTTCTACTCTAGACTGGTAACGCGACGAACCCCTAGTCTGTTAAGAACGTCCTATTCTGGACCCGTAACACATTTAAATGCGTTGGACAAAACGTTCACACTTTTTTATGTTATTTTAAGATTATGCATAACGTATATTGAACTGTAGCACTTAACGACCTTTCATCATCTTGAATAATGAAACAAACCCTTAAAATGCTCCGTTTCCCAAGGGTCTTCACTTTTAACTTATTATCGCTGGTACTTATTTCCGTCAAAAATACTTTGACAATAGACAGAGGGTGTAGAGAGCTGCATTTCAGTTTCAAACGTTACCATTTCCATTCCATTTTTGTTCATATTTTTGTTTACCAATTCCACCCATAGATTTCATCAACCTCCCCATCTGTTACCGATCCGTCGTTTCCTAATACCAACCATTTCCATTCCCAATTAAGAAACGTTATTTCATTTCCAACTATTTAAGAATTGAACAAAAGCAGAAAACCATTTCCATACCATAGTGTTCGAAAGAATATAACTCTTGAGCGTCTTGGCTTGGCCCGGAATTACCACTGCAATACCGGTTCTTCATCGGGAATTTTAGTAAAAATAAGGGGGCTGAGAAAATGAAGAAAAATTTGACTGGACTGAGGGACTTTTGCTCGCCCGTCGCCAAGTAGCATAAGTCACTTCCCAAAATATTTATTCCGAGAAAACTTACAATGGACTGATTGACAGCTAAAATAGCCGTGAATCTCGTGTGCTAAAGTAATAGGAGGATGAGGTAGAAGACGGTACTGTTAGCTTAGCTAGCAACTAGGCTACAACAAACTGAGATAAGTAGTGGTGGCACCTATGTCATATATAGTCTAATAATAATAATAATAATAATAATAATAAAGGCTTTTATTGGAGCAAACATTAAGGTGAAGCCCTTGTTTACAATGTTGTCCAGCGTTAAATTAAAATATAAAAGTAATATAAAATAAGTTAGCTTAAAAATATGAGGCCTAAATTGGCAGTTGTTAACTTTGCTTACAGGTAATCGTAACGTCATTGACTAAGTTTCTGTGCAACATGGTTGCTCATGGCATCTTTGAAAAGCGTTATTGAAGTTATAATTTTGTGATTGTTGTCTAGTTCATTCCAACATTTTATGCCTTGGAATTTAACGCTCTTGTCTCTAATACGAGAGTTGCAACTTTCAGAATAAAAGTTATGTTTGTCTCCTCGTGTTCTTATATTTTTATTACCCTTTGGGAACCAATTTATTATATATTTTGGGAAGAGGCCATTTCTCACTTTAAACATGAATATTAGGAGGTCAAAGTAGTAATTAAAGTCCATGGTATCGATATTTGCAACTTGCCTCGCGGCAGTCGTAGAGGAGTATTTTCGAGAATTGGATATAAGTTTAGCGCACATATTATTTAAAGAACTTAATTTAGTCTGATTTAATTTAGAGGTGTTATGATAGAATATGTTGCCGTATTGTAATATTGGCTTTATACAGGCATTGTAAATAATTCTTAAGAAATCTGTGTCTAGGTATTTCTGAAGCGGCCTCAGAAGCCATAGTCTCATATTTACTTTTTTAGTAACATATTCCACATGTTTAGTCCATGTGAGCTTTTCATCCACCCACAGGCCCAGGTATTTAAAATTTAATATAGTCAAATTCAGAGAGCTGCCATTACTCTGTGGCCCCTTTTTAAGTCTTTTTAGAATTTTAGATCTTCCATAGAAAATAGGTTCTATCCATTTATCAACCATTTCCAAACTAAAATGTATATCAATTTAACCACTTCCATTCCATAGAGGTTTTTTCCATCCATTCCCGATCCGAATATGTGACATTACTAGAAAAACCATCCATTCCCACGGTTTTCCATGGTTACCACCGTAAATGGAAATTTACCGTTTCCATGCAGCTCTCTAAGAGGGTGCCAGAACGAAATAAATTGGTAACTTACGCCTAGCATTTGATTCACAGAAAAAAGGTTATATCTCTCCAAAATTTATATACTTCATTTCCTGCTCTTTTCCCCATTGACTGATTTCCACAGTAGCGTCGCTAGGGTTTGAAATTAGGGGGGGGGCTAAATCTGGGCAAACTAGTTATTATAAGAACTTAATAAAAAAAATTGCATAATAATGGGTTAAAACTACGTAATTTTGTGTCAACGTGAAATTATTCGTATTTTAAAGATATACAACCTTTTATTGATGAAAACGGAACCGATTATGAAGGATTTTCACTCGTCTTAAGTTTATTTTTAGTTTTGGTTAGCTTTTAGTCCACACTATTGGGACTCCCTTCGAAAGAACATGAAACATTTTACTTGTCTCCATCTGTTCTTTTCTTCAAAATTGTACTGTTTGATATTGAAATTCATCTCTGCAGAGATGAAACTTAACGAATCTATCATTATAATTTTTTATATATTGCTAAAGAATTTTAGGATGCTAACAGCAATTTTTGGTAGGGTTTACGGATTTTTGGGGGGGGGGCTAACTTTGGAATTTGGGGGGGGGCTATAGCCCCCCCCCCAAAAAAGGCCTAGCGACGCCACTGGATTTCCATGTGTCCAAGATTTATCCTTATTGGATGTAAAATTTCGTCTGGTTTACTGTATATCGCAATGCTTGGAATACTGCTTCAATAATTCGTAAATTTTTACTTCAAAAAAAAAAAGGATATATAATTGGATATCTAGGTAAATAAGTTTGTAGTAGTAGACCTCTTGACTCGGAGACGTAATATTTTGGTTTTTCCAACTTGTTTATGTTGTTTTTAAGTTAATGCATAACGTATTTTTGAACTGTAGCACTTACAACCTTTCATCCACTTGAATAATGAAAACAATAAAATGCCCTCTTTCCGAAGGCTCTTTACTCATTTCTTATTATCGCTGGTAATTATTTCGACCAAAAATATGGCTGAATTTTACTCTTTGTTCATTTTGTCACGTATATTTTATCATAGGTTCATTAGGATGAGTTTGCATTCTGTATATTGTCTTGGTACCGTTTCAGTGATCAAATTTTAATCCAAAATAAATTTTAGTATAGTTCATTTTATTTTTACAGTATTTTTACTGTTTTACCAATATGTTCGAATTTCGCGCCTTTACATGTATTTATAGATTCATGCAGTTTCGTGTATTTATAGATTCATGCAGTTTCGTGTATTTATAGATTCATGCAGTTTCGTGTATTTATAGATTCATGCAGTTTCGTGTATTTATAGATTCATGCAGTTTCGTGTATTTATAGATTCATGCAGTTTCGTGTATTTATAGATTCATGCAGTTTCGTGTTAATTGATGGTTCTCACTCAAAAAATGCCTGTTTTTAGGTTAATTTCAGGTTTTTCGTAAGTTAATTTAAGTTGTAAGGAAGGAGGGTAGTTTAGTTAGGTTTATTTAGTTTCTGAGACGGATTTAAATAACCTACTTTAATTGCGACGTTTATTGGAGTTTCTAAATTTTAACCCATAATATTTATGCCGAAACTCACTATTTTTTTTTTTTTTTGTCCTCCTACTAACACTAGTGCTTAGCCGTTAGGCCTTGAGCACCAGGAAGAATTGAGCGGGAGACCCTACGCGGCCCAGCACTGACGGGGGCCGCTAGGTCGTATGTGTATAAGCAGGGAAGGAAATGAGGTTTACTTGGGAGGTGACGGAAGGTGGAATTGGGGTAAGTCACCTCCGGCGGACACGGGACAGTCGGCACCTATAGGGAAGGATCGCCGACATGTGTCGTATTCCCTCAAACTTTGCCGCCCAGAAGCTTGGCTTACAGGAGTGCGCCACACTCCCGGCTAACTCACTATTGTACCCCGAAGAGTCGAAGCCAAAAGTCGTTATAATCTTTTAGCAGACGACGCATAGGAGGATTTCTACTATTTTAGAATTTGGGGTAATTCAGTCAAAGTTGGTCAAAAGGAAATTAGGTTTAGATAGTGTTTCCCGGAAAAGTGTTCCCAACTTCATATCAGCCCTGCTGAGTCCCTGACTGGTAAGTACGAATGTATATTATGACGGTGACACTATGCCTTTGTTTATGGCCATATTTTTATTATTTTTAAAATGTTACGTATATTACCTTAACAGGGAAACTGTACAGAGAGTGATGGAATTTGTTAAAGAATGTCGAGTTATGGTCGAACGTTTAAGCTGCTAACTGAAATATAATGCAACTTGGATGTCAACAAGGCATGTAACGGTTCCAAACCGTAACCTATAGAATTAATTCCCTAAAGTGGATATGTTTTAATTCCCTGAATACTGCTACCTTTCCAAATTATTGCTGATTAGCTTGTTTATTGCCGCAATTTCAACAATATTGGGCAAATTGAAAGGGGCGCACATTTAGCCACTCGTGTAACTTTGTAAGATGTTCTCGCTATAGGGGGATTTAGACAGTTCTGCATGTGAGATCTACCCATAGATATAGGATCTACCCTCGTTGCTGAATATTGCAGTATAGGGAGCTAACAACTGGCTAGGGGGAAGAGATAGTCTGACGTCACCCAGCCCCTCTCTGGTTGGCATTTTTGGGCGTAGAATTCTGTTTCCAACCGTTAGGGGAGATGAAACTCCAGTAAGAGATAGAAGGGTGTGACGTTTCAGGGTCAGAACTGTTAGCTCCCTATTAGCTAATAATACTGCGGAATGGTGAATTATCGAGAATTATTTAAACAGTAAATCCATAAGAAATCGTGATAACTCAATATCTGAATTATGCCTCATGAGTAGGGATGCACCGATATGGGTGCAGCCGATATATCGGCCGGCCGATATATCGGCCGATATTATCGGCCCATAAAAAATAATATTTCTTCATGAATATTGTTTCCAAGAGTAGAATCAACCTTATTTAGGACCATTTACGTTTTTACTTAGGTTTATTAGAGACATGTGTCACATTTCTTTCGTTTAATGTGGTACCGCTACATATTTTAGCCTAACCGCCTTCTTTAAAAATGGTGTGCTCTAAGTTAAATCCTTGCTTGGTTTTTAGTAAAAACGCAGCTCCTTTTTTTGTTCAACAAGAAGTAGCGTTATAAGCAAACTTATGGACCACAAGTGAAAAGTTCAAAGTGTACATTAGTGACACGTACCAAACGCATTAGAGAGCGTCAGTGTCGACTTCGATTGTTTGTTGGAGGTATGGGGAACTAGGGAAATTACTTACTCATAGTCGTGAACAATGGGATAAAACTGAGATTGTGGAAAACCTTGCGTTTTTAAAGGGAAATGTTAAATTGTGGGGTTAAATTTGTGTGATGTGTTTCAATTAGTGTTCATAGAGTACCTTATTTCTTATCAAGTTTTTCCCGGAAATATCGGTTTACATGAAGCCGATATTGGCCGATACCGATATCAAAAAGATAGGCCGATATATCGGCCGATAAATCGGTAACCGATATATCGGTGCATCCCTACTCATGAGTAGATTCAATATGTATCTATCCATAGTATTTTCTCCATCATCGGTATTTTTTTTTTGCCCTGTGTCCAGGGCGACTTTTCCGTCTAGGACAAATACTACTATTTTTACTACTACCAGATACTACCTTACCAAAAACGGATTTATGTACTAAGAACGTGGGATCATAGCTTTAGCCTCTGGTACCATCCTCGCATACTTTATTGAGAAACTTCGTCTGCTTATAATTTGACTCCACCCACAAATTCTGTATATAGCCATGTCATTCTTATTTTCGTGGTTAAATATTTTGTTCCGAAATTGCGCCAGTGGCAAAAAGGCAAAGTGGACAACAATGCGATATAACTCCCGATTTAGTGGAATTAAGTTTTAAAGTTAAGAAAATAAATAATTAATGTTTCTTTTTTAAGTATCTAGTTTTTCTTTCTTTGTATATTTAACCACTAAAATGGAGATAAAAATTACAATTTCAATCTCTAAGAGTCGCGATATACAGAATTTGTGGGTGGAGTCAAAATATAAGCAGACGACGTTTCTCAATAAAGTATGCGAGGATGTGTAGTGAATTTGCTACGTTCAACGTTCTTCTCACATAAATCCGTTTTTGACCTTACTAAAAAAGTATCGAAGACTGCCTCGTAAGTCGTAACTAGGAATGAAGCGCTTTGCTGTATTCATACAAGATACGTAATAATATTTACGTATAGAGCTATTTCAATTCGGGGCGAAAGGAGAGCTTTTAGGCGTGGTTTCGCCAGTCCCCGCTTAGGAGCCATATTGTGCGGGAAATTTAGCATAGAGTTCTTCAGCAGCCCGCACGGAGGGAGGGTGAAAAGCGGCTCCGTTTATTGGCAGGCCCAACTGTGACGTTTCCCCCCTTCAACTGACATAGCTATATTAGCTTGGGGTGGGGAGGGCTTGTTGGTTTCGTATGTGCTAATGTAGTACAGTATTCATGTTTTCAAACTCACTAAGGTAATATTCGAGATGGCCCAACGGTTGGGGTACATTGTCTTACCAACCACATCTAACTGAAAAGGTCCCTTGTTCTATCCAGCCTAAACAGACAAACCACAAACATACACACTTACAGATCATAATCGAAAAGCCAGTATGTCTATATATATATAGGGAAATATTTTGCCCCCAACCCATCAAACCGGTCTATAAAGAAAATATTTCCCTAAGTAGGCGTTCCAAGAAATCGGCTTCGCAGTCTTCAATCAAATTAATTCTAAACTAGAGGGTTACCGCAATCTAACGGGGAATTCTGACGATACCAATGTTGTTTCTTTCCCAATACTTCCAAGGGCCGGAAGACGATCTTTTCTTAAAGGGTATGAGAAGCTTCGTTTGAAAAACCTCTGATTTATATAGCAAAAGATAGAATTAATTACTGTGAATTCAAAAATATCAAGCTTTTAATTCTCCGATTTCTAGTTATTTGGCAATATGCATTTGAAAATGCTTCATATGAAATTATTTAAAATCCACTTTTTAAAAGTTTTTAAGAAAGGCTACAACGTTTTCTTGTTTTTGACGTCACGCACGCGAGGTGGTGCCACTCTCTCCGCTATCAAAGCATAGACAGAGCACGAGACGGGTATAGCTCGCGCTCGCGCTCGCTCGTATATGTTTGCCCGTGTGATGTCATAAACCAACCGAACAAGCTGACAAGACAAAATAATTTATATATCGAAGCTGAGTTTTCGTGATTTTCCAATGGATTTTAAAAATAGAAACTTTGGTTCAATAATATTAAAAACTTTATATTTTGAAAGTAGAGACTTGAAAGTGTAATATAATACCACTTTCGTGCTAAAATATGATATGAAATTGTAAATTCCCATACCCTTTAACAAAAGTCCAAAACAACTTGTTTCCGTCCGAAGTCGGAAAATTACTGTTAACTCATAACATAGAACCAAGAAGGAATTTACTATAAGAAGGCCTAAAAAGGCGTCCGGTGCGCGCGTGATAGTCGACAATCCCCCCTCATGGGTGGGGGAGGCCAAGGCGGGACTTAATATTTTATCTTACTCTATGTTTTCCACCATCTCTCTCTTATTAGAGAGTAGTAACACAAAGAGTAAAGAAATGACTGGTAAAGAAAGGAACATTAATGTCCATACCTTTAAATAATTTTGTTTTTTGACTTCAGAGATTACCCATCATATTAATTTATTAAACTTAACTGATTTTTGAAATGACTTAAGTGATTCAAAGTAATTCTTAGTGAAATGTTTCGGATATCCAGATATGAAATTGTAATCAATGGTTTCGATAATGGTTGTGTAGTCCAACCAGTCTACCGACTTCTTGTTCAAGAATAGTGGCATAATACTGAATTGAGATTCCTAAAAATAAAAAGTAGTTGTTTCATTGCATCTTTTTTGTTCTAGCCTAAGATGATGAAGCAGGAGAGGTTTTATTAGGTTACGTTTCAATAGAAACCGCGTAAATTCGATTTTGAATGGATAAAAGATGGAATTTACTATAAGAAGGCCTAAAAAGGCATCCGGTGCGCGACAATCCCCAATACGGGTGGGGGGAGGCTGGAAATCAAGGCGGGACTTAAAATTTTATCTTACTCTATGTTTTTCACCATCTATTTCTTTTACCTTTTTGTTAAGCCTTGGTTTGGTTTTTGGAACTCACGAAATCATAAGTATAGTACACTTGATTCGATTTAGGAACAATTATAGAACGAATGATTTTCACGTAGAGACCCGTATTTAAAATCAAATTAGTTAGGTTCAAAACCTTTAACTAACTTGTTAATGGCAATTAAAAACCATTCCCTATTTTCTCTATCACAAACATACATACACACAAATCATCAGTACAAGGCTAGGTACTGGGGTTGTTGAGGAATAGAGCTATCTCAATTGTGACGTCAGTACCTAGGTAAAACGTCACACGATTGACTTTAGCAGTGCCAGTGGGCGGCCATGTTTGGTAATTCTTAGATTTTATGGGCAAATAGCGTGGGTGACGTCACACTAAGGTTTCTGAAATAGCTCTTGAACAAAGTTGCAGCGATAATTATCACAATCTTTTGAGCTAGTTAAGCTTTGCCATGTGTTTCTTAGCCATGATAGCGAAAGCTACCATGTATTTGTTCGTTTTTGATGTACCTTCATTTTGAAAAATTATTTTATTTTAGGGATGATTTACAATCTCACAAACTCTCCTTACAAAATTCCGAAATGAGTTTAGTAAATCTTCAAAGGTTGGCAATTAAAAAGGTATTTGCGAAATTATTGCAATATTCCTTTTGTTTTAGACAATCTGAAAATTACGAAAACTTTGTTTTTAGGAAATGGACTACGAGGAAGAATGTAACTATGATCACTTAAGCAAAGATGATCTTATCAATGAAGTTAAAGCTAGAGATGATCGAGTTACGAAACTGGAAGCCGAGGTATTTTTCAAAGCATAGGGGAGCATTTTTGTTGTGTGAAATTAAGCACAAAAATATGAGACCCTTTTGGTATCATAGCCAATTTTATATGCACAGGATAAGTTGTCGAATCTGTTGTCTCTTAATTAAAGGTTCTAATCTAAGGGGATTGGTAACATGTCCGTCGTTAATAACGAGGACCTTTGTTACTGATCCCCTTCTTGTGTGTCATTGGTTTCCCCTTTTTCTTGCTTGTCCCTCCTTGCCCCTTTAAAATACTTTCAGCCATAGAAAGTCCGTAGATAGTTAACAATTGTAATGGAATCTCATTTTATTTAGTGCAATGACTTAATTTCAAACTTGGAAAAAGAGAGAGTGAAAACAACATTAACAATAAATAAGCAAATAGACGAAATTGAAAGACTCAATAGGGTCATTAAAGACTTGGAAAGGAGAATCAAAGATCTGATGGTATGCAACATCCTTCACTTTCATAGTCAATAGGAAAGAGAATTACATTAAGAATGAAAGTTATTGTTAATTGTTTAAAAAATAGGAGAAAAGTGGAATACATCAATTAGATAATAATGAATACGTGAAAACTGAACCCGTTGAAAATGATTTGGAAATTAATGTCCAGGAGTTATCCCTTCCTATTGTTATGCACAGTGTCCAAGGCATTCTGGATAAAGAAGATATTATTCAAGAATCACTTGTTTTTGAACCTCAATATGTGGCGGAGGTTTACAATACAAACACAGAAATTGAAATTGCCGCGATAAATTCTGAAAATATGGGGTTTATAAAGCGAAATACGAATCCGTGTGTCCCTAAACCGAATTACGATTACAGTTTGCCTCAAAGTGCGCCTTCACGTAAAATTAAGGTCCAAAACCAATTCGAAATGTCTCCTGATACGAACACGGAGAGCGATTCGCCGCGAGAACCTCTTGAGAACAATATTAACATTAACGACTCTCTTCTTAAATCACAAAGTGTCTCGACAGAGGGGGACACTGAAGATAGTACAACTCGAGTGACGGAATTTCGTCTTCCTGAATTGAATGTTGAAACCGAAAAACATTTGGATGCAAATGTGGAAGGCGATTCACTAGAAACAGCCCTAGAAAGCGATCTTGATGATAACAAATCCAAAAACGCCTTGACAGGTGCAAAGGAAACTGATAGACAAAATGAAAGTATGGAACTGTTTGTCGATTCGAGCTCATTGAGTGTGCCAGTGTGTGTTCCTGAAGTAGAACGCAACCCAATTGAACTAGCAGAATTGCCCTCCGTCTCTATGGAAAGCGATTTACCCGAAGTTCCAATTGCAGTTCAACATAATAGTTCGGTGTCCAACTCGGAGACAACAGAAGGTGTCACTCCAAAGATTCCAGACGGTAAAACCTCATCGTCTCGTTCGGAAATTGCAGGTAAGTCATTTTATGCTTTTATAGTCTTGAGTACCTAGATTGAGTAATCATATTTCCGACTTCTCGGTATAAAACCTAATAGCGTATTCCATTTAACTGCTCGGAGGTCGCTAAACAATTCTAATGTTTTTTATCATACTCCGAAAATCGCGAATGACGGAGACACGAGCTCCCTGCTGGAAAATCAGTGTTTAAATTTTGGACCTTATTCCGCTTTAGATTTAGATGAAAACTAATCTTGGGCGAAAAGCCTCTAATTTATTCTCATTTTCACTCGTTGTTGTTGTACATACTTAATAACAGTGGCATCACTTTTGAGTAGTTATACTGCTTATATTGTTAAAGCGTACGCAGATGCACGTGATCAACGCCATTACTTATCTTAGCCATTACTTATTCGTACAACTTCGCATTATCGTTTTTATGAAGTGCGCCTGCACAGTTCTACATATTTAATACCTCATTGTTAACTTTATGTGAAGAGTGGTCCTTTCTACCGCAAAATGTTTTTTGCTTCGTCCAGGTTATATCATGAATCTATATAACTATATATATATAGTTATATAGATTCATGGTTATATTTAGTTCAAGATCAAACTTAGTATGGATGAAGGCTCTTGCCTTGGAAAAAGCATGGGCAAATAGAATGGATTTGAATACTACACAGCCCAAAAAAAATTCATTTATATCCTATATGGAACATATTTAAATGTGTTGGACAAAACGTTCACACTTGTTATGCTATTTTTAAGATTGCACATCATTTGAACGACCTCTCATCCCCTTGAATTATGAAACAAACCCTTAAAGGGTCTCTAAAGAGGTCGGCGGACTAATTATAAAAGGGGTCTACAACGTCATTTTGAAGGGTAGCGAAGAAAAATGCTTCAAATATGATCAGTGCGAATATAGATTCATGCGCAAGTGTCATTTAATCGCACATAAACACATTTATATCGCTGAAAAACTCTTCAAATATGATCAGTTTGACTATGGGTGTCTATAACCTTTTCCCTCGTTAAACATTATTAATCAACGCTACTTTTTACCTCTCCGAGTGACATATGTCATTGATAGTTACTGTCTGGGAGGTTTCTGTGTCTGTCTGTCTTTTTTATTTTGTCGCCATCTATGATGGATAAAAAATATTACGGAGACATAAAACGGAAGATTAGCTCCGCCTTCATCGTCGTCTCGCCTTCGCTCTCTTTAAACTACTCCAGAGCAATGAGATAGAATATATATATGAAACCTAGAGTCACAACGTGAGATCTCGAGATCGACGTTTCGCAATACACCTTTCATCGACATCGAGCATGAATCATTATCAAATACGGGTGGCGCCACCCTAAGAACTTTTTTATTAACGTCTGCTGCTATAATCTGTGTAACAAGCTGTCAAGATAGTTTTTAAACGTGTTAAATAAAATACGCATACGCGAGTATTTGAATTGTAACTCTATCTATCTCATAGAGATCTATCTCATTGCTCCAGAGCCGCATTGTAGCCGTAACAGGCTGAGAAATAAGGATTTTTTTGCTGAGCGCGTGATCGAGTTGGCTTCGTTTGATTTTTGCACATAACGAGTTCTAAAGCCTTCCGTTAACGGTAATCAAACTTAATTTTCAGTGATTTAAACTATTTTTCGTGTTATCGCCGTCTTTTGGTTTTACCTACTGCATGGAGAAAGGGGGGAGGAGTCGAAATCTTGAGCCGAACTCTGCCCCGATCCGCGATATAATTTCCCACAAAAACGGGAGGATGGGGTGGGTTGAAATAGTGGGGGTCGCATCATCCACATCGTGGTAAACACACGTGACCTAGTTAGCTGGCGCCGTCTGTGGCACCATGGTTGCGAGTTTAATTTAATTGCTTTCTGGTACTTCGTGGCGCGTAGATTTCAACGGAGGAACGGAGGCAAGCTTTTTGTGAATTAAATAATATTTCACGTGTATTAATTATTTTAATATGGGCATATACTGAAAGCCAAAGTTATTATCTAAAACGATGGAAGCCTGGAACCATGCTGCCACTATATTTTGAATTTGCTAAGTCGAGACATGGTCAAGAGAGGGCGTGATAAATGTAGCCAAAGAAGCATCATGGTGGTTTTTTACCACAGTGTGCAAGAATCTTTCCCCATTCCATCCCCCACAGTATTCTCCCACTTAGGGGTGAAACTTACTACGCATAGTGACCGAGAAACGCTACTCAATTCGACTCCTCCCCCTTTCTCCATGCCTACTGGCAGCGTTTTGCCATAGGTCTTGGAAAAGCTCGTATTGTTTGTTCCTCGGGACTCATGACGGGGCTTTTCTATAACTGTGTTTGAGACCTTACTAAAAATACCTCCACTCTCATGTTTTCGCTGTTATTCTTTGAATTTCGGTAATTAAACGTGCGGACTCGACATTTTTTGTTGCTCACTGCATTCCGCTAACGGTGTTTAATTTTTTAATTCGGTTTCATCGTTATTTTTAATTCGGTTTCATCGTTATTTGGCTCATTTTCGCCGAAAGTGACGCTGTAACGCCGACGGGGATATTGCCTAGTCCTTGTCTCAGACCGTCCTAAAAAGTATAAAATTCATTATGCCGTCTGCTAAACACTATGATCTCATTTAAATTGTGCAGAAACGTGTTTTAAACTAATATGGGTCATTCCAAGGACACGTGTCTTTTGTGTGACCTCTTTATGTTCGGCTCCCTGTCATTGTAGCCGTAACAGGCTGAGAAATAAGGATTTTTTGGGGTTTGTTGTATCTCGGCTTTTGTTGAGGAGATATTCTTTATACGATTTCAATATTAATTAGCAATGTTACTGTATATAAGTAAGGCATTAATTATACAGTGCCTAAATATAGTTTTTGTAATAATTATCCTTTGCTATTATATCAATATGGAGTTCATTATACCAAAAGCGGATTATGCTTCACACATAAAGTACGTAAGTCCCATTTTTCCATAGCTTTGGCCATGGATTTCATGATATTCCCGAAGTAAAAACTAAGCAGACGAACAAAAAAGCTTTTAACCAATCATGAGCCCCCTAATCATAGATAACCTCTTTAATGCCAGACCAATCGGCGACGGCTATTACTATTTTCTTGAATGGGAACCCGACTCGACCTCGCCGTCGACATAACCGGGAAGCCCGGAAGGCGAATTTCGGTAGTCGTTATAAAATATTTAACGTTTTAAAGCTAAAGTTTCGAAATTTTTCGAGACATTTAATAAGTCTTCAACTAAATATTATAAGATTTTCATTAAATTTCAACAGAAAAATACATCTGCGAATAAAATTAGACACGAAAACTACACTAAGCCTTGGCTAGATATCAGCGGCTGAGGCCGAGCGGCGCATCTCGAGCCGCCGGCGGCCGGGCTTGCCGTAACGGCGAGAACACAAAAATACCTCGTTAAAAAACAGATACACGGCGTCTTAAATAGTCCAAGCAAAAGCTACCCAGATTTATAAGATTTTCTTTAAATTTCAACTGAAAAATAGCTCTGCAAATAAAATTAAACACGAAAACTACACTAAGCCTTGGCTAGATATCAGCGGCTGAGGCCGAGCGGCGCATCTCGAGCCGCCGGCGGCCGGACTTGCCGTAACGGCGAGAACAGAAAAATACCTCGTTAAAAAACAGATACACGGCGTCTTAAATAGTCCAAGCAAAAGCTACCCAGATTAAAAGATTTTCGTGCTTTACTCCCAAATAATCTTTCGTATTGGGAATAGTTTTAACTAAAGAATATTTCAGACACTCTACTCAATATTTATACTAGTTCCCTAATTTCAACAGAAAAATAGCTATGCGAATAATAATAGACTCTAAAACTACACTAGGCCTTGTCTAGGTAACAGCGGTATGGTGCCGGTATCCCGATTCCCGAGCCGCCGGCGGCTGAGCTCGCCGTAACCGCGAGAACAGAAAACATTCATTGTAAAAAACAGATGCATGGCGTCTTAAATAGTCCAAGCAAAAGCTACCCAGATTGATAACATTTTAACGCCTTACTCCCAAATAATCTTTGGTATTGTGAATAGTTTTATCTAAAGAATATTTTAGACACCCTACTCAGTCTTTATAGTAGTTCCCCAATTTATGTACCTGGTAAATCGGTTCTTAAGGCGGAAGGATCGGATGGATCCGAAAGAGCCGTGTTACTGAACTATTTCCCTCCGCGTAAGGGGAGGTTCTTTCCTAGGAGCTTAGAGAATATCGTGTAGCTCCCCCAGGCACATGTTACGTACTTCATGTGTAAAGCCTAATCGGCTTCTGATTATACATTGCTAAAATACTTTAGAAAGCGCGACAAAATTGTAAGGGTTTCCTTGGAACCTCTTGTTTACAATAGAGCGCGTTCGCAGGTTGCTTATGGAAGTAAACGTGTTCGTGTTTTCCGATGGTCGATAAAAATTGTATTTCACTATGTTAATTTTTCTACTTGAGTGCCAATCCACACTATTCCTTCATCTGCCTAGTCTCTCGTCCATTCCCATAAACCGAATCTCTTGCATTGGCTTCTGACTCCACCACCTTCTGGTGTCCATCTACTTCGTATATTTGAGATTAGCTTCTACTTCATTACCATCCTTAGGGGTACTAGGACCGTCTAGCTTCCAAGGGGCGGGGCTTACGCAAAATGTTCACGTAATTTCGCTATTCATCATCAAATGATTGCCTGCAAGTCTGCAACTCCATTGTAATCGTTAGGGGTAAGATTACGGGAACTGTCTAACCTCCAGATGGCGGGACGTACAACAAATGTTCGAGCATCTGTATTCGGTTCTTGTCCTGCTCTTTAGTGATTCATAACTATTATGAATCTCGTATTTTTGTAATTAAACCAGTCCTACATACTTAAACATAAGTTTCATCTTACAATAAGTTCTGATTAACCTTTTGTTAGCGTACTCGCGACTTCGCGATTGTCAGGACGTTAAACTAATACGGATCTCATTAATAAGTATAGTTTATTAAGCGTCATTATTTACGACTTGTACAAAGACTACCCTGTTGGTTTTACTACCGTTGCTTTTATAGTTTAAGCTTATCACTAGATAAACATTACGAGGTCAAAGGTGAAAAGTCTACAGTGGCATAATCTCTAAAATACATATTGAAAGATAAGATTTGATAACATTCGGCCATCCTTTAAAATCTACCACCTGGTTGATTATATACTTATGTAATAACTAAACATTAATCTTAATACAATTAAATAGTACATAAAATTGTAAACTTAAGTCGTTATACATTAAAAATCAGTCATAATATTTAACAATCCGTATCAAGTTTTAACTAGGGAGTATATAGTCCTTAAGGTACTTGGGAGGCTTAAGCGTTCGTCGGGATCTGGTCTGCTGCACTCGGCCCTCGTAGTCATCACTGTCTCGTATCGTGTTCTGGGAGAAGGACGGCACCGGTGGTCTGTGTGCTATGGCCATTGTCGGAACAGTAGTCACGTCTGTGATAGCTTTGGTACTGGTGTTTCTTGGACTTGAACCTTGACGATCTTGTTGTTTTGAATTTGCAAGGGGGTCTAGATCTTCGTTACTGGAGTCCATTGAATCTTCTGAGTTATCCAGGATCTGAAATCTCTTCAGCTTGTCGACGGAAGTCACATTTCTATAGAACTTCTGATTCCGTGGTGCATCCGGTAAATCCTCGATTTGATAACGATCGTAATTTAGCTTCCTAGTCACGATGTATGGTCCTCGGTACTTCCTTCTGGTTTTTCTAGGTTCTCCAGTAGCTGGTGCTTCCGAACGTACTACTACCAGATCTCCAGGTTGATAATCTTCTGCTTCGATTCTTTTAGAGTTATATCTGCGACGCTGATTCTCTTGATCTTGACGAATTCTATCTATCGCTTCTTTTCGACGGTTCATAATGCCCTCATCGAACGTTTCTCTGACTGCGTCCGTTGTTGGGTCACCAGTAGGATGGCGGGAGGAATAATTGAACAATAGTCCAAACGGCGTGCTACCAGTGGCTCTGCTGAAGGTGTTATTTAAACCCCATTGTACCTGATGTACATGGCGGTCCCAATCTCTTTCATCTTCACGTTCACAGAGAGAAGCTAGAGCTGGGGTTATTGAACGATTAAACCGCTCTACTTGCCCATTTCCTCTGGGTACTGCAGTTGCGTTTTTGATATGTCGGATATTCGAATGGTTACAAAAGGATTCAAATTGATGTCCCGTAAATGCTGTCCCTTGGTCCGTGATTACTCTTATGGGTGAGCCAAAGATTCCAACAATGTCCTCCAGAAATTTGGTGGCTTGGTTCATACCCGTAGTGCGCACTGGTCTCAAAAGTGTAAACTTGGTAAAGCCGTCGACAGCTACTATGAGATGGCAATTTCCTTTCTGACTGCGAATGAATGGTCCCAAATGATCCAGATGAACTGTATGGAATGGTTCTCCAATTTTCTCGATTGAATGAAGAAATCCAGGTTTGCGACCAGACGGGGTTTTCCGATAAATACATTCGAGACAGGCCGATATGTATTGCTTGACATATTGCTTCATACTCGGGAACCAGTAATTTTCTTTCAACTTGGTGAGAGTTTTATCCAAGGCAAAATGGCCGATATCGTCTGAGAGAGCGGTAGCTCTCTTAGATAAGACTTCATACTGCTTTTAATGTATAAGGAGGGTTTTTTGTTTGGATGTAGTTTTTTTTTGTATTGTATTAATTCATTCGAAAAAATTCCACAGAACTACAATTCGGGCCCTTAATATGTGGTTAAAATTTCAAAGAGATTCATAAATTAGTTTATTTTATGAAAAATAAAGTTGCTAAGGGTGGTTTTCATTTCCATAAAATTAATCACACCTTTTGATGAAAAACAGGAATTTTTCCCATAGAAATAACATGGGAAATTTTTCGAAAAAAACAAATCGGTTATTCGTGATTTTGGAAAACTATACGTTGGTTAGTTTTGGGAACGGTCTTAAATTAAACTTTAAACCTTTTTCTAGGACCATTTTTAAGGTTTTTGTGAAAAATTAATTTTAAGTATGTTTAATTTTAAATTTCAAAAACTACCCCAATCTGCGATATTTTGGCATGGATACACTGTTTTATTAGCATATATCAGCGCAACCAATATTGGCCTTTTTTACGTATAGTTGCCTCATAATAATCCGATTATTTATTCTTAATGCCTTTTGGTTGAAATGGCCTATCGATAGTGAGATAAGACTGCTTTAATATCTCTTTTCCCCTTTTTCACCCCGTTTGTGGCCGCCATTTTTATAAGGTGAAAAAATTTGAGAGTGGGTCCTTTTTCGTTGTCATTTTCATATATTTTGAGGATTTGCTCATGGATGGATTTTAAATATAATATAAAGTAGGTTTCAAGCTTTAATATAAGCCCAATTTCATAATTTTCCACCTTTTTATTGTCCCACAATCTATTTCTAAACTTGGCACTTTTTTTAAGGCGGTGAAACCCGTGAAATTGCGCTAAGCCTTGGCTTACCGCTAATTTTGCCATTTAAAAAAATGTTTACCTCTCGTTGCCCGTTACTTCGCCTTCTCGTATCGTCGAATTTTTAAAGTTTAGACTTTGAAAGTAGTGCTTAGTTTTCTTAAATATTACTTAATTGTATAAAATTTTAATATTATAATTGCGTAAAACGAATTCAATGTTTTTTGTTGATGGAACGCGCCTTGCATTTGAATTTCGTTCCCTCGAAACTACCCCCTTTAAGTTACTGGCCGGACTCCGCCGGAGGCTTTTTCTTTATCGCCGCGGTCGCTCCTTCAGCCCCAAAAACAGCTGTAGTGAGAATTGTTATTTACTAAAATGTATACGCTCAGTGTGTTGTTGTGTTTGCATTTTAATGCTTCCAATCGTAGTGCGTGTCGAGGTTTACGAATCCAACGTGTGTTGCGAAATGAAAATCAAGGGTGGATACTATATGATCTATGCTTTAAAAGGAATTTGACGGCGACATGCAGCCAAGCAAAACGGTATTAGGCCTTGCCAAAACTTGACTGAGCTAGTGCACCTTGTCAAATTATCACATATAATAAATTCACCCTCGGATATTCTGTGAGGAGGAGATGGTTTTAAAGTTACTAACACTCGATTTTGGAGGTAGATATTGTCTTGTGACACTTGAAGTAACGATTTAATCTTATAAACAAACTAACATCATGAGCCCATATAGTAAATTAACCGATGTTGATATTAAAGCTTAATTGAAATACTGATACCATTTTTTTAACTCAATGAATCTTTAATATCAATATCAACAATTATCTTCTAAAAGAGATAACTACTTATATTCCATTCAAATTTCTCGCAACATTTCAAATTAACGAATAGAAATGTGCAAATGAAGTTCAAACTGATTAATTGGGCAAATTGCTATATTGTTCACCGTTACCGATCACACATAGATTTGCGTCCTTCAGTAGTGTTTATTATGCTTGTGAAATGGTAAGCGAAATCTGCGATTAAAGTTTAAAATAGACATGAGCAAAAAGGGCTTTATAAATATCAACTCGGTGACTAAAATTAAATTTAAAATAAATCATTTGCATAATGCACATTTTAGATTTTTAATTACAGTACTAACGCTTCCCACGAAAAGAATGTATAATTGTCAGCCTTTTCCAACAGTATCATTAGGTGTTTATGAAATTAAAAATAAATAAATTTTTTTGGTTTAATTATTGATGGTTGTTAAAGAGGTTTGGACTACCTTAATCTGGTCTCTGATGGAGAAAGCTCTGCGTTAGTGTAAACAATAGTTTTTAAACTTTGAATCATGGGATGGTTTAGTTATTATTTAGTGACAATTATTAGGTAACAGTTAAATTTGAAAATTTTTTGCTGTCCATAACTCCGTTTTAAAAATTATAATTTCTAATTTTGTAAAATAATTATCTCTTTACGATAAATACAGTTTATTTCCCTAACTTTCAACTTAGGCCCTCGACTATGGGAGCATCTAGTTGTGCTGCCCCCAGATATTTTCTTATATCACTCTAAGAAAAATTAATTATGTTAGGAACGAAATGATTAACGTAAGTTGATGAAGAAATTCATTATTATTTAATAGATATTTTTCATAACAGTAATTACATTAATCACCCATTTATGTTAGTATAAATGATTTGTGTTAATATACAACATGTGATTTAGTGGAATAATTATAAAAATTGATGAAGCCAGAGCTAAAGAATTAAAATTGAATAGGCATAAAACAGCGATTAGAGCTCGACTTTATCTCTCCATTGTCAACGTCACTTTATCTTAATCCATAATTGAAAATTATCCACAGATCTTGCGTGTTAAATCGTATTATATCCACAACTTTATTTATAAATAATTGGTTATCCACTGATTTGTGGATAATGGATAGAAAATGTCGAGCTCTAATTGCGATATAGCTAAAATCAATCCCACTGGCTATTTATAATACAATATAACCTTTGTCCTATGTCTACTGTTTTGAAAAAGTACTGATATGATTTACTGTGTTAAAAAAATAATTATAACATCAGGATTGTTTGGCTCTACAGCTTTGAAAATTATTAAAAACACGTTTTATTTTGGAAGTATTTTTATTTGTGGAATTTAAAACATAAAATACTAGTTCAGTTTTTTTTAATTAAATAATTATTAATAAATTTGAATAATTGTTAATAATTTGTATTTTGTAAATTTAAAATAATTTTTAATTAGTAAAATCATGTAAAATCAAGTAATGTTAGAGAAATAATTATGTTAAAAGATGTTTGGATGATTAATGGTTTATATATTTTAATGAATAATGATGAGTGGTTAATAAATTTTTGACGTTAAATGATGATGCTACCTAAAAACCATAGGATTGTATTATAAGTTGGAACACAAGAAAGCAGTTGACCTGTATAATATCAAAAGTTCATAGAAAAAAAAAGTATCATTCCCTGAATTGAGTTAGCATCGTGTAATATGAGAAAACCGCCATAACGCTTACAAAACCGTGTGTTTTTGTTTCCCTTGCAACCGTAGCAAGTGTCATAATAAAGTGGACGATGTTATAGTTTGGATCGCTAACATTGAGTACTTATAGCTTACATATATTGTAAATCTTTGACCACAAAAATTTATTTATTGGTTGAGGTGGGTCGTTTGCTTCTCATTTCACATGGTGCTATAGACAAGGGCTGGGAACTATGATAAAAGTATACTTTTGGTTTTCAACTATAAGCCTTTGATAATACCATAAGTTAATAAGAAATGCTCCATAAGTATGAGATACTTCGTAATGCTAAAGACAAATCGAGCTACTTCGATAACGTCAAACGAGAACTAAGTACACTCGGTCAATTTTGCACCACTTTCATCTTCCTATTTATTAGTCTGCATTTTTAAGCCTTTGAAAGCGCCTCACCAGGACTCTGATCTAGAATCTATGACCTAGGTCACTTAATGACAAGCTTTCAGTAATTGGTGACAAACTTATGGAACATAATTTATGAACTCTGGGGTTTATACCAATAGAAAGCCCTTCATGGTTAAATCAAAATATTCCTTGAGTCTTACTTTAAATTTTGAAATTTCACTGTTTCAGAATAATTAATGTTTAACTTAATTGAAGGTAATTTTAGTTTTGCGGTGTACCAACTCAATAAAGGTTATTTTTTAATAATACTTACAATTACACTGAAAGGGTGTCCATCTTTTCCACAACAACTTCATTTAAATCCGCGCCCTCAGGCGCGTTTGCCTTTTCGCCCTCTGGCGCTTTTTCAATTTCGCCCTCGGGGGCTTTTTTCTCCGCTTCACGCCCTTTATTCACACAATTTAAGTAAAAAGGATCAATATTATTAATTTTCTCTAATGAATTTAGCTGGCCTATATTGTGGGCCATAGCGATTCCAGTTTATCTAATTTGTTATTCAAACATTTTTCAGGTATATTCCTTTTATGACATAGCGCGGTTTCAGTGGATCCCCTACGAAGTGACCCTCTCCTAAACTGCGAGTATAGCTTAACGAAGGGTAGTATGCGAGATTTATAAGCACTGAGAAATCCCTCCCACAAATCCCTCCTGCTTTTGTCAAATCAAAACTGGAGTTGGTAAGGAAAATCACCTTGTAGGGATCCACTGGAGCCGCACTGTGCATTAAGAAAGTGAAATCTGGTGGAATTTACGATTTTTTAGTCTTGAAAAGCGCACCAGAATGGAAATTAGAAATTTTAATGGCAAATTATAAATATGACAGTAAAAGCATGGACAAAAAAGAGCGCGAGTAAATTTGTTTTCACGCTATAGGATAGGCAACTCCCTATCTCGGACGACAGCTTATTCTGCATATACTCTGTTACAACATCGGTTGTCAGCACGCGCAAACCTAGTTCTATCTCCTAAAATGTTTTGGCTCTTGTCTGCACGTACAAAGCTACGTTGCATAGAGACCTAGGTTTGCGCGTGCTGACAACCGATGTTGTAACAGAGTATATGCAGAATAAGCTGTCGTCCGAGATAGGGAGTTGCCTATCCTATAGCGTGAAAACAAATTTCAACCTCACGCGCATTCTTTATCCGTGATAAAGATTGAAGATAAGATTTTTTTAGGGATCCTTTTCAGTATAAATTAAAAGTTACATCAAAACACAAGTCAAGTGGTTCCCCTATAGGGAGCTAACAGTTCTGACCCTGAAACGTCACACCCTTCCATCTCTTACTGGAGTTTCATCCCCCCTAACGGTTGGAAACAGTATTCTAATTTCTACACGCAAAAATGCCAACCAGAGAGGGGCTGCGTGACGTCTGACTATCTCTTCCCCTAGCCAGTTGTTAGCTCCCTATAAGTTGACTTTCCTTTCGAACACCGGATTTTGCTTGGCGGTATTTATAACAGCATAATTCCAGCCTGCAAATGTCTCTGCTTTCGCCAAGCCAAAACTGGAGTTCGTAAGGAAACTCAACTTGTAGGGGAATCCACCTTATTCCCTTTCGCCGGAAGTTAGGCTTAGCTCGGGATTCATGGGGGTGAGTAACGGGAAGAAATTGGTCTGTCGTCCGCTACAGTACATATTTTTGGCTTATGTAGCAGACGACAGACGAATTTCTTCCCTTTACTCACCCCCATGAATCCCGAGCTAAGCCTAACTTCCGGCGAAAGGGAACAAGGTGCATTACGTGACTTGTGCGTTGCTTTAATCACTGTTCCAAATCGGGTGGTAGCCACTGGTAGGGACGAAGTATAGCAAATTCTAAGGGCGGTTTTGATTCTAAAATATTCTACGATATTTTTCCCAAGGGCCACCCTAAACAAGTTTTATAACTGGAGTGTTTTAGTAATAACCACTAAATTATATTTCTCCCCAATAAATACTGAAAGGGGTCATTCATAAAGCACTCTAATAATAAGCTATTTATGGAGTTTTCCTTGTGATTTAATGTCGTACAAGTTACATTTTCGACCTAAAATCACTTTAGTCCTATCACCGTATTTGACCTAAACAATGGTCTTCCTTATTAACTCTAGGTATGCCTATTTATACAAATAAAATCTTTGTATGGAAAACAATTATTGAAAAATTGGCCACTACTAAACAACCGATTAACTAGCACAACCTGATGATCTTTTATCTACCTTTAATATTAGGGCAATCTCGAGCTATATGGCCCGGCTTCCGACATTCAAAACACACCCTTTCATAGGGTTTCCCCTGACTCCTCCAACGCGGATTTCGTCCGCCGCGTCCGCGACGCCCACCGCGTCCACCTCGACCGTAATTGTTCACGTTTAACGTGACGTTGCCGTTAAATGTGGCACCTCTCAAACCTTCCATTTTTCTAAGCCTAGGCCAGTTAACAATAAATTTAATATACTTAATAAATTAACGTCGATTAGTTTGCTCACACTCGATTTCTTAAACTTGGTCATATAATTTAATAACGAGTTGTTAAATATATGCCTTAGTTTAAAAAAGATATGTGAAATTACAAATTATTGCTAAATTGTTCATGAAACTTACTTGAGTTTTTCGATCCTCCAAAGTTTAAATTTGACGGTTGACGGTTTGGCCAAAGCACAGCCCACTCGATCACGCAAGCGCGTGCAACTTGCGTGATCAAGTGGGCTGGTGCCAAAGATACGGCCAACTTGTTATCAAGTTCTACGGCGTACGAACGAAATACAAGCTGGCCGTCCCTAAACCTATACAATATTTTTTACTAACCTATAGGCCTAGCAGTGCTGCCATGATCACAAATTTCCTGCTAGCCTTTCAGTCTTTTATGTCTATGGTCTTTCAGTTTGGTAAACTTTGGTTTTACTCTTAAAAGGCCTAACTTTCTATTTTGACGCCACTTTCTTGAGATTTTGAGAATCTTGATGCCCTAAGGTAAATATTCTACCACAAGACTAATTATTGCTTTCATTTTTAAGTAATTTTAGTTACACATTCTTATTTTGTTTTAATTTCGATTCCTTATTCATTTTTAAATCACGTTAAGCCTACTTTTTAAAGTGTATGTTCTCATTATTCTTTCATTTTTTATATATATACTCCAATTTTATTTAACGAAATCTGTGTGCCATTGCAAATACATAAGGAATCTGTGTGTACCCTTGCAAATTCAACAGGATCTGTGTGTACCTTTGCAAATTCACAGGATCTGTGTGTACCTTTGCAAATTCAACAGGATCTGTGTGTACCTTTGCAAATTCAACAGGATCTGTGTGTACCTTTGCAATTCAACAGATCTGTGTGTACCTTGCAAATTCAACAGGATCTGTGTGTACCTTTGCAAATCACAGGATCTTTGTGTACCTTTGCAATTCAAACAGGATATGTGTGGTACCTTTGCAAATTCAACAGGATTGTGTGTACCTTTTGCAACATAACAAGTCTGCGTGTACCTTTTGCAAGTACAAAGGCGTTTTTGTGTAATACCTATAACAAATCCAGTAAAAAAGTTCCACTCATTTTGGAAAAATTGAAATGTTTTCTCGAGAAAAACGAAA